>JBAMJV010013426.1:0-30271 GCA_037951105.1 Echinarachnius parma
CATAATTATAGATATTTATACACAAAATGTACGCACATTTCGAATACATGTTTACCAATGTCTACTGTAGTAACTATACTTTACGCTTTTCTCTCTTTCCTTTATCAGAATGTCAACCGACGCCAATGTGTCAACGGAACTTCCCACCTTCATTTTGGAATGCAAATTTATATAGCAATGCAGCATACAACCACAACAGCATCAACAACAACAACATGAACACAAGCGGTATGCACCTGAACTGTATGTACCCGCCAAACGGCGCAATGGGTGCGCAGCCGCACCCGCAAGATCCGTCCGCATACCTCTCCGCCGCTGCTGCGGCCGTAGCCGCCGCTGCAGACTACTCCGCCTTGAACATGCACCACCACCACGCGGCGCATGCGGCGCAGACCGAGGCGTGGCATTACGCATCTGGTTTCCAGCCAACGCATCGCCAAATGGCGCCACCATACGTGCGTGCGCACCATCCTACCACTAACTACCCACCACCATGCGCACCACCACTCGCCTGGACTGCACAACTTCCGGTATGGCGGGGTTTCTGCAGCAGCCGCAGCGGCCGCGGGGAGCGCGTTCAGCCCGCGCGCTACGTTCGCTGCTTATCCAGCCGTCGGTGACACCTAGCCGATTACCGACGATTCCCGGGCAGGGCGAATTTCCCTGTGAAGTCGATGGCGATGTCGGAATGGCCGACGTTCACCCCTCATAGCCACCAGTCGTCTGGGACAGACGGTCCACCAACTACGCAATGGATACAGGTAACACTTTGCACATCTCAATATCAACACTAACTTCTAGGACAATTACTTTCCACCTAGATCAGGTGAGTGTCTGAGTGACAATGGTATAGCCTTGCTAAAGCACGCTCGCTAGCCATGTGCAGGGTAATACGGGGTGCTGGGCAGTGGCGTACCCAGGGGGGGGGGGGGGTTATATCGTCGGCCTAAATTTCCGAGACCAAGACCAGGACCAGTCACAAAATTTTGAGGCCGAGACCAAGACCATTGTTTGAGAATCGTGTAAGCGGGGGGGGGGGGGGGGGGGGGGCGGGGGAGGGGGGGGGGGTGTCCGTAGAAATTTTTCGAAGCCGAGACCGAGAACTTAAACATTTTTGAGGCCGAGACCAGGATTTAAAAAAAAATCGAGGCCGAGACCAGAATTCTTCACAATTTTCAACGCCAAGACCAGGATCCTTCAAAAAATTTGAGGCCGAGACCATTGGTAATCATTGGTAATGATAGTCGAGACCGCTAAAATGTGGTCTAGAGAACAGCTACAAGTTGTAAAGGGGAACCCCCCCCCCCCCAAATGAGTCATTCTTTGGTCAAAGGGGGGGAGGGGGGGGGTGAGGGAGGCAGGCAATCTTTGGCACGAGCCTTGCAAAGGGGGAGGTGGGGTAAGGTTTTTTTAAACGGTCATACTTTTTCTTGATATGCAATGGCCTTAGAAACCAAACATGATATAATAATGCAGACATGTCAGAAAAAGGGGTGCACCCCCATGCTATGCCACGGACCTTGCTGTCTACCGAGTACAAGTCTTATTCGAAGATTCACCATTCATCTCCCTGACAGTTAGGTCCGGAAACTTTGAATCAGACTTGTTTCCTAGGACAATCACCCCAGAAAATGACAGAGGGGTTTCAATTATTGCATTGACAAGGTGGACGATCATTGTCAAAGGCTACATTTTGTTAATTGATATATTCAGGCACTCGCGGCCGAGCATGATCTCTGTGTGTCCCAACTGTCCAATGTTGCTCTAGATGTAACATATGTATCCCGTTGCAGAAAGACTTTACTTGCACTCGACTGTGAAACCCTGTGTGATTAAATGGGCAAATCTGATTGGCTGAAATGCGCAAGTTCTCTGATTTACAATTAATTGTAACTTTCAATCGATTGTGTCTCTTTCTGCAACAGGGCCCATGACACGTCAAAATCAATATCAGGATGACATCGGAATAACACCGAAGTATGCATGAAATTAGACATCGGGATGGTTTTGGATCTGCTAAAGTTTCCCAAAAAAAATGTCTTGCTGCAAATCGGTTAATTCCCGGCATTTATAGATTGGTACAATATCGGAGGGCACTGGAATACATCGGGGCACATTCGGTACACATCGGGTTAAAACGATAAAATAGTTTTGTCGTGAATCCTGCCACCGTCATGACCATGTGAACCGATCTCGCAATTATGTTACTTACTCTCCCTGTATGAAGCAACCTTCCTGATTTGTTCAGATCTCTCGATGTGTCCCGATCTCTCTTGGGGTGTTCCAATCTCACCCGATGTGTTCCAGTCTTTCCCGATATTGTTCCGATCTTTCCCGATGTGTTGTTACCTTTCCCGGTGTGTCCCGACCTCTCGATCAAGATGTATCCTAATAATTATATCTAGATTTCTTCAGACGCTGCCAGTGTCCCGCTTGATATGTTCCGATTTCTCCCTATTTGAACCGATCTTTGAATCCGGAGGATCTTTTCATCCGTCCCCATTGGTAGAGGATCCGTGTAAATTGCTACGGCTCTGAACAATCGGGACTAAAGCCCGGCGCAGACAGAGCCGACTCGACCCGATCAGACTGGTTTTCAGCCTGATTAACTCAGTATGCGTTGCCTCAGGACTCCGGTTTTGTCAATCAACTGCCAGTCAGAGGTCATTCGATGCCGATTCAACATGTTGAATCGGCTCCGACTGAGCGAAACTGACTCTAGCCTGACTGAAAATCAGTCGGATCGGGTCGAGTCGGCTCTGTCTGCGCCGGGCTTAACACTGGACAAAGTATCGCAACGACATCGTTGCACATCGGGACCACAATTGATTACTTGTGAGTCCTTCTTATATGTGCACCTTGAGTAGCAGTTGCCAGATTATTCTAACTCGTGCAGAAATGCTTATGCTTTTTTGTTTGCTCTCTGTATTGGTCTATTTTGTGTGTTTGAGTAAATTTTAGCGAAAAATGTGTTAATGTTGCATAATTCCAATCACAGCAACAAAAACGGTGTCACTAATAATTATAAATGGATTATATATTGCATTCTCCCTATTCCACGTGAATATTATAAGTTGAAAGTGATATGAATCCATGATTCCTCGTCATCATGTGTTTTTGTGTTTTATCGAGAGCAGCAAGCCTCAACTCTCTTGGAAATTAAAGGGACTTAGTAACATTGTCCAAATCCTCAAAACTTCCTTGGATCTCTAGTGGTTCTCTCATGCCTTCTCATATTCACATTAACAATAAAAGCATTGGACAGGTTTTGGTTTTTCAAATTTCAAATTTCGTTCAAAAGATATTTACGATTGAAGTGTTCAGATATGAAATTGTCTACGGGATAATTTCATGCCGTTTACAAAGTAAGTACAATGAGTTAGTGAATATCACTTTGCATATTTTGCTCATATCTCAGCCAAAAAGCATCCAATTAACGTGACATTTTCACACATTACTTTGTGGACAAATCAGATCACTCCAATATATATTTTATTAATCACTCATCACTTTCTGTACTTGCCAACAAAGTTACTAGATCCCTACTTGCCAACAAAGTTACTAGATCCCTTTAAAGAAAGTGTGTGGCATTCGTGACGTTATTGGAACCGCTGATCTGTCATCACTTTCTAAATCCCACGGCTTGTATATGATACCGAACCTGTCTGCCTCTTACCCATTCATAATTTAGAGGGAAAATATTTCTCACTATCTGTCCGAAAGTTAGTGCGGATCTACTCCTTTTATGGTGTGTGAAATTTAAGTGTGCATTTGCATAATTGTTTTTGCATGCTTCGAATGATATTTTGTAATGTTTAAAAAAAATTGTCATGATTTTAATAATAGTCACAAAATGGTGTCGCTTATGAATTGGTTATATTATTGAATTCTCCCCATTTCACGTGAATACTATATAAGATGAAATTAATTTGAATCTATGATGATTCCTCTTTTAAAACTGGACACGTCCTCATCATGTGTTTTATCGAGAGCAGCAAGTCTCAGCTCCTCGAAATTCAAGAAAGTGTGCGGCATTCGTGACGTTATTCGAGCCGTTGATATGTCATCGCTTTCTAAATCCATAGACATACTAAGTCCTAGGGATGCTAAATCCCACGGCTTGTCTCAATATACCGACTTTCTCCGCCTCTGACCCATCCATTTAATATTTAGAGGAAATCGACTCGATTCTTAACGGGATTTAGTAACCTTGTTGACATGCATGTGCCAAAACTGGGCTGGCAAACATGGCATATGGTTGATAAAATGTGTATTTCTGGGCTCTGATATTCCCACTAATGTCAGTATAAATTCCCACTGATGTGTGACAGTTCCATGGTAAATGAATGTGATATGACCGAGTAATGAGCGATAATGCAATGTGATATTCGCTAACTCATTGCATTGACTGTATACACAGTCATAATTACCCACTATAGATAATGATAAATCTGGACACTTCAAGCATACATATCGTTATGTAGTTATAACGAAAGAGAAATTCTGAAAACCGTTGCTTTTATCGGTAATACGAATACAATAAGGGAAAATGAGAAACACGAGAATGCCAAGTAAGTTATTTGAAGATTTTCACAATGTTACTATATTTCCCTTTAATATAATTATAAATTCTGATAGAAATTTAGTACGGGTCTTTTCCTTTTATATGATGTGTAACACGGGCGTCGATCTGTCATTGATACCCATTGATCAGGGGGGGGGGATGATCCATTCATCCATCCCCCCCTGATGAATGGGTATTACGTAAGTATCGACGCCCATGATGTGTAAAATGTCATAGTATAAATTTCCATTGTTTTTGCATGCTTCGAATGAACGTTCTTAAATTCCTTCATCAAAACACTCACTATTCAACAAACGCGAATACCCGATCCCATTACAAAAACAGTATCATATTTTGTGACTCTAAAGGGAATATACATTAGCGAATCTGTTTTTGCTATCCCCCAAAAGTCCCACGAGAGTATCACAGAGTGAGAGTTTAGCGAGTCTGGTTTTGTAATCCTTTCTACTCCCCAACAAAGATTGAGTGGGTCAAATATTGCATACAATTTTTGGAGTAAAAAGGCGTCTGTATTTAAGTCACACATCATATACTTTTGGGATGGAACGAGATCAAGACACAGTATACAGCTTTTTGGGACACCATACACCCCCTCCCCATTGGGAGGGCTAATATTGGGCTAATATCAATACTCGCCCTGCGGCCATTCTCCCCAGTTCATTAAAATTATTATTTACGTAAATTATAATGTTTAACTTAAAATTCGGACGGCCCCTTCATAATAACATCATTGACTCCGTTTATCCCCACCTATGATGTATTTACGTCATAGAATGATAGACGACATGGCAGTTAGGTGATGTAACCAAGATGAAGCGAATACTCACCCTTCCCCCCAGTTCACTACAGTTATTATTTACGTTAAAAATGCACTTTATTTCAATGTTTAACTTAAATTCGGACTGCTCCTTCATAATGAAATCATCAACTCCCGTTTGTCCCCACCTATAATGTAGGTACGTCATATACTATGGCAGTTATATGACGTTTCCAAGATGAAACAAATAGAGTACAGAAGCCATGACGTCATAAAAACACTTTTTTTGAATTTTCAAATTTGAACTTCATTTTCAGAAAGAGTATAACAAATAATGTCCAAATACCGAAAATCAAAGGAATATGTTCCGTATTGGCTGAGATATGCCCATCCGAATGAATTTTACTTCAATGGGCAATCAGTGTTATAAAGCACTGGTTCCTAAATTTATGAACCAGTGCACTATAACACTGATTGCCTATTGACAAAAATAATCATTCGGATGGGCATATCTCAGCCTATAGGTAACATATTCCTTTGAATTTCGGTATTTGGACATTATTTGTTATGCTCTTTCTGAAAATGAATTCCAAATTTTAAAATTCGAAAAAAAATGTTTATGACATAATTTATGACATCACACTTCACCACTCTATACTCGCCCTGGGGCCATACCCCCACTTCAATAAATATATACATGTTTACGTCAAGTATCAGTTTTGTTTTGTTATTAATTGGGACTGGTCCTTCATGGAATCCTTCACTTTGTTTGTCTCAACATATTTTATATAGCTACGTTATACATCACATATAAAGGGATCTAGTAACTTTGTTGACATGTGCAAAAAGTGATGAATGGTTGATACAATCTGTTTTTTGTTTAGATCTGATATGTCCGAAGAGTAATGTGTGAACAATTCACATTAAAAAGGTGCTATCATGTTATATGGCCGAATAATGAGCGAAAATGCAAAGTGATATTCACTAACTCGTTGCACTGACTTTGTACACGGTTATGAATATCCAGTGGATAGTTAAAAATCTGAACACTTCCATCGTAAATATCTTTTTAACTAAAGGGAAATTCGAAAAACGGAAACATGTATCATGCTTCTATTGTTAATACGAATACCACATGAGAGAACCGCGATAGCTCCAAGTACGTTTTGAGGATGTGGAAAATGTTACTAGATTCCTTTAAAGTTTAAGATGACGTAGCCATGATAATGCTAATATTATAATAATATCTCACAATGTTGCTTTTCTCCCCACCTCACTGCCCACCCGTGTGATGTGAACAAAACAAAAAACAGACATACGTAATATGATTTTCTCTTTCCATGTTTACCTCAGGCCTCAGGCAGTCAGTTTGTCTCTTTATAATAAGAATCTTGAGTTAAACAGTAATTATAAATATTTTAGCTACGTCACATAATGGAATCCATGTTACATATCAAGTTCACTTAAAATAACTGTTATGACGCTTATTTTTGTGAAATAGAGGATCCTTGATTCCCGCCATTATGAACCAAATCAAGTTGTTGTTGCATCACCACGTCACTGGTCGTACTGCTCGTTTAAAGGATCTGATCTAGTATTCTTTGTTGGCATGTGCAGAAAGTGATAAAATAATTGGTATCATGTGTAGTTTTGTGAAAATGTCACGTTAAATGTATGTTATGGCCGAGTAATGAGCGAACACGCATAGTGATATTTGCTAACTCATTGCACTGACGTTGTACACTGTGTCGACTGACTATCCAGTGGATAGGTTAAAATCCGAACACTTCAATCGTAAATATCTTTCTAACGAAAGGGAAATTCGAAAAACCGAAACCCGTTCCATGCTTATATTGGTTTAACGAATACAACATGGTATGAGAAAACCACTATATTTCTAATAAGGTTTTGTGGATTTGGACAATGTAACTATAACTTGATCCTTTTAAATGAGTTGTTCAAAGCTGCCGTCATGCCACAATTATTTTGTGATGTAAGAATATGTTCTCAATGACCTTTATGTTAGGTCTTGTCTAGGTTAAAAATAACCAACTCTACTTTCGGTCTATAATAGCTATAGGTTCAACCAGGCTAGGCTGCGTCAGAGTCATGACCACTTCAAAATCGCCACACAATTTATACATAATTGTGCATAAGGGTTGATATTATGCGCAAATATATAAGACTGGCAAGTTTAAGACCTTGGTTCAAACTAATTATGTCACTGATGGTGACCGTATAATATAGCAACTAAGTTCCATGGTTACTTCAAAAAATATATGTCGTCACACCACTTATCTTGGGGTCAAAATATACGTTTTGTATAATACGTCATTGATGATAACCCAAATTATATTGATGAGCGATTAACACGTTCCTGTCGCCTAGTCGGGCAAGTAAAATCAAGGCCAGACAATATTTTTGGTCGCCCGACATCAGAAACCAGTGGCCCCAAAAACCAAGAACCAATACAAATTAATTACAAGTCTTGTCATGTTACTTTGCCCTATTTGTCAACCAAATTAACATGGTTCAGTTAAAAAATAAAAAAAAACATTTAAGCCAAAATCTTACTTTTGGCTTATTTCGAACCCAACCAGGTTGCAAGCATGATCACTTCTAATATTAGCTGTGATCACGACACGCCATTTATTTTGGGATATATGGATCGAAATATGCGAAAGATATTTTATGAATGAGAAGCGACGACCCCCCAACGGACACATGAAAATAGATGTATATAAACATCCATCACTTCAATCAAAATGTTTTATGACCACCTCATTTACTTTCTAATGGCCCAAGTGACATCAAAACAGCTTGCATGGCAGCGTCCCTTTATCTGAATCTAAATCACCCATTGTGAAGCGAACGAGGATTAAAGTGATCCATTAACTTTGTAAAATTCAAACAAACTCACGTGTAAATTGATGTTTGGCTTATGGGTTTTGATTGATCAAATGTCTCCCTAAAAATTGAAATATTTAAGATTGCATTTGAAAGCGTCTGTGGACGCAATTCGTTTACTTTACGCGATAAAATCAGACATCGATTTACTTTTTTTTCTCACTAGGTAAACGTTATTCTTTTATACAAAATCTCATCATTTTCAAGAATCTTTCAATGATATTGGTATATGATTAACATAATTATTAAAGTCTAAAATATCACTTTTTATGATATAACGTTGATGGATCACTTTAATTTTGGTTCTGATGTGAAGACCACTGCAGAAACAAATAACTTTAAATATAAACATAATCATTTCATTTGTTTATGATATGAATTGCAGTTCAACATGATAATGTCATGTTAAAGTTATATTAATCTAAACATTAATTGTTAACCGTCGTTTCCCCAATAAATGTGAAGTGCTGGTCTCGCACGGAACAAACGAGGATTTATTCAAACATGAATAAATAATGTTGTATGTATAATTTATGTTTTAATATGAAATGCAAGTGAAAATGATAATGTCATGTTATTAATTAATCTTAACATCATTTGTAATCTATTGTTTCCTCGACACAGGTGCAGCCATGGACTTGCACGAAGCAATCGCGGATTGATTCAAACATGAATATAATCATGTTTTATTTATTACGAATTTCACCGATTGTTTTCCCAACACAGACCTTGCTGCTGCGCTGGACTCGCACGAAGCATACAAGGATTTTTGTCATACATGAATATAATCATGTCTTATTTATTTATTTATTCTAATACAACAATAATGATTTTATAATTCATTGTCATTTGTCACTATTTGTTTTCCCAACACAGGTGCTGCTGCGCTGGACTCGTACGAGGGAAACAAGGATTTATTTTGGTTCTGATGTGGAGACCGATTGGACGTTAGATGTCGTGTTACTATAAACCGATCTATTCTTTACAGAACTGTCAGTTGTGACTTTTTATAGGAATTATGAAGCTAGCAACGCGTTGAACGACAACGTATCAAGTATTACTATTTTACAAAATAAAAGCCAGATTCGAACTTCATATTATGACCCGATAATGGCCGAATAATATAATAATGGATAATGGTTTTCATTCGGATCGGCTCAGTTTTTAGTGCCTCGCAACACACATTTTGCCAGTCGAGAGACAGTCGAATGCCAGTTGGGGCCGATTTAACACGATGAATCGGATCCGACCGACCGGGCCCAACTCTAGCCTGATTGAAACTAGTCGGATCGGGTCGAGTCGGCTCTGTCTGCAGAGGGCTTAACAGTTATACTTCGGCCATTATCGGGTCACAATATGACGTAGTTACTATGGTAATGCATAACAATTACCCAAACTTGTAAGCTATGTTAGCTTATTACTGCGGGTTGTGAATGTTGAACGATAATATTACCAAGGATACCTCCTTGCTATTAGATATAGGCAGGGCACGTGACCACACAAAACGTTTTCAGGGCGTGGTGATTATGCAACGGAGTAAGTGATTTTAGACCCTGCCCTAGGCGCGTGTTTTCCTATATACGTCACTGGTATATGACGATACGTGCCATAACAACGATCAATATCTTCAAACTAGAAGATAAGGACATTCATTTATTGAAAAGTTGAGTATTGTTTTAAGAGTCAAGAAGAGGAAACAAGTTAGAAAAACGTAAACAAAAAGTTTCACCACTCCTGCGTTAAATATCGTATCGGCTATAACGTTTTTGCCCGTAAGCGTATTTCAACAACGGAGTAAGTGATTTTAGACTCGTGCCCTGGGCGCCTTTTCGGTGCATAAATGCGTCATTATGGGGCGGTACAAGTGCCAGAATAATAGGAAATATCTTCAAACTGGAATATAAGGACACTATGTTATTGGCAGCTTAAGTATTGTTTTAAGAGTCAAGGAGAAGTAGGAACAAGTCGGACATTTTTTCTAAAAAAATACAAAAACAAATTATTTTGTGAACGTATTTGGTTCCAGAATACAAATTTCACTTCAGTGAATTAAAAGTTTGTACTCAAACGAAGTCAAAATAGGGTAGCATTTTTGTATTATAGATTAGTCGATTATTTTCTACGTCAATTTTCTTGCCCATCTATATATGTGTTTATAATGTAGCATGCCTAAATCGTGGCACAAGGGTTATATTTTTGTAGAAGAGATTGTAACAATCATGTAAGAAGAAATTGATTCTTTGTTATTTTATGTGAAAATAACTATCATGTGTACCTTATATAATATATAAATGTAAAACAAACAATTTCTGTGCACAGGGCATGCCCTGCTTCGCAGCATTATTTGATTTTTGTATGGGTTTTGTTCCCCATAATCTCTGGCTATATAGCGATCAACCGTTGAAAATATTAATTTGCAGGGACACTATAGCTTTAACAAAATACGATATATATTATTATTGTCACATTGCAGCGTCATATGATCATTTTTTACTAATCTGCTACGTTATGGTTACTTATTTATGAATCTTTAAAAATACACAAAAAATGTATATTTTTATAGTAGAAATGTGGAGCAATTTAGTTCATATTCTAATCGCCACAATTTTTTTAGTTATCACTATATTGTAAGGACGTCGCCATATTACATGACTCTTTTTAACGCATCGTTGCTAAGGTATGCAACAAGAGAATGTACTATCTTTCTTCAAATTGATTAGAACGTACTGTTCAAGAACCGAACGTTTTTTTGTGTGTGTATAACTTCCGTTATTTTCATGTAATCGCTGCAAAAGATTTAACAAAGTAACGGAACAACATAATTATTAAGGAATGGACTACATGGAAATGGTCATGTATAATACTAGTATCAAGTGTTATACAGTATGATATGTAACTCTTTAATGTCATTCTTTCATAGGCGTACCCCCCCCCCCCCCTTTCCAAATTTTACTGGTATCGAGACCAAATTTTAGCGGTCTCGACCGTCCTTTTCGCTGGTCTCGGCCTCGAAAAGTGCAAAAAAACGTGGTCTCGGCCTCGAAAATGTCGAAAAGTGTTGGTCTCGGCTTCAAAATTTTTCAACAACTACCCCCCCCCCCGCTGACAGAAATTGTTTCAGAAGAACCCCCCCCCCCCCCCTTTAAAAAAAATCCTGGGTACGCCACTGCATTCAATTATGCTCCTGTTAAGCACTTCAGTTTCATATTAATGTTAAAGGAACATTTAAAACCACGCTACAGATCATCATGATCAATGTTATTTTCAAAGAATTCTACATCGAAAATTCGAAGCACAGGGTATACGTTTTTATTTTCCGTTTTATACTGCTGTTTCAGTTTTAAAAGTTATAACATGTAATGTTTGCCTATTTGTTTCTTTTTTTTTATAAACCTTTAAAAGTGTATTAATGTTCATGTTGGCTCATGAGCAGTCGTTTATCAAAATATACTTTTAAACCAGCAAAAGCAAAATCAAGTCTTCTCATTTGTGTTCTTATTGGTATTTTCAATTTCTGTCATTAGAATTGCATTAGTATAATTATATAAGCACCATCAAACGAAAGGAAAATTCCATTAACTTCATAAAAGGTTTTCCCCCAAAAGTGATATTTGAGATTTCGATTATATACCATCCCATATCATTGTAATAAGGGGAGGGCCAACATCGAAAAAGTGGCTTCCTTAAGGACTTAGGTTGCCAGATCTCCACAACAAGTTTAAATTAATGTTATTTGCAAGTATTTTTAATGAGACAAATTAATTCAGAGGTCTACCTCAACACATTTGTTGCGAACACCTCCAAATCCAATTATCTCGCCAATTATTTATAGCAATACAAAACGGCTGCCTTTTTGGACGCCATCTTGGATTTGGAGGTATTCGCAACAAATATGTTGAGGTAGACCTCTGAATTATGTTGTCTCATTAAAAATACTTGCAATTAGAATCGGTGTAAACTTGTTGTGGAGATCTGGCAACCTAAAGTCACTTTTTTTCGACTTTGGCCCTCCTCTTATAAGGTTTTTTCTGCTTGTCGATACTCCAGTCCAGCGCTAGCGGCGCGGACAGGTGCGAACGGGCCGACATTTCTGCATTTAACGCATCGTTAGGTTCGGATTTTACCACACAAGACCTTTTTAGATACTTATTCAACAATATTGATAAAATATAAATGTTTTCTGTAACTTTCCCAAAACTGTTATTTATCTTTAATATGCATACATTATGAATGTTTGATTCCATAGCATGAACTACGTATCATATCTTATTACTGTTTATTACCTGACTTAGTAAATACAGTAAACCTACATGAGCTGCCATGTAATATTTTTGGATATTACACTGCTACATGGCAATTCAGATGATACAACAGCTGTTAATGGCTCAGTCACATTTGACACGGCGGCCGTACGGTCTAAAATTTCTACGGCCAATTACAAAAATAGGGCGGCCGTAGAATTTCTACGGTCACATGCATTAGCAGTCACATTTGCCACGGCCGCCGCACGGCGTGTCTTTAATTTGTGGAGACAGAAAATCTGCGGCTGCCGTACGGCCTTTAAAGGGTTGGCGCACTGTTGCCTTAGGGCGTACCTGCGGTTGCCGTAGGTTATTTGAACAAATATCAAGGCAGACGCAAGGCGCCCGCAAGGCGACCGCAAGGCGGCCGCAGGGGGGCCATACGGCAACCGTGCGGCCAGATTGACGCTACAGCTACACCCCTATATAGTATAGGAGTGGTAGCCATGGCTACGGCGTGTATAATTGCTTCGGCGACCGTAGAAATGAAAAAGAGTTATAACTTTTAGTTATAATTCTACGGCGACCCCTACGGCCGGTAAAATATACGGTTACGCCGTACGGGGACCCTGCGGCAACCGTAGATTTTCTGCGGCCGCCGCACGTTTCTCTCGATTTCGGGGGCGTACGGCCGCCGTACGCTCGCCGTAGAGCAAATGTGACTGTAGCATAACTTTGCTGTGGGGAAAATCATGGAATGTTCCCCTCGGGATTTTAAATGCTATTTCGTGAAGAAAATGTACTCAATCGCATTTAAAATCCCTTGGGAGTGGAAAATTCCGTGCTTTTCCCTCCAACACCAGTTAAAGGGATAGAGTTCTGGTAAGGAGAGTACAGTTTTAGTGAAACTGACTTTTATTAACCAAAACCTGCATCATTACATTACAAACTAATAGTTATAACTAGAAAGGAACACAAAATTACAAATGACGTAGTAAAGATCATGTTATCATTCAAAAAGAGCCGTTAAAACGTAAGAGGGCGCTCTCTAAACACTCATCGGTTTCAACCATTTTGAATAAAACATTGTGCATGTGATGCTTTGTTGAAATAGTGATTAGATAGAGAAATAACCAACAACTATTTAAATACCTATTTTGTAACTTTTTTGAAAAGAGGAAGCATTTTTTTAAATTTTTAACGGCTGGTTCAAAATTCTCTAATAAACCCGGGGCCCCGGGTTTATTACAAATTGTTATATTTATGGATATTTCAGCCGTTTCTGAACCGATTTTGATCAAACAAAGATGATTTTATTGTTTAAATATTATGCTCTTTCAAATTTTACACTCAGTTTTTCATTACCTCACAAACCAATTAAGTAGTCTAGCGCCCTCTCTACCAAAACTCAACTTTCCCTTTAACAACTTTATACTATGATATGCACCAAATCGCTCCACTACCTCGCAGTTGTTCCCCCCCCCCCCCCCCCCCCCCCCCCATCCGTTCACCCTCGCTACGCGACTGGAAGATGACTTGGGGTAGTTGTCCGGGGGGTAGTTGTCCGGGGGGTAATTGTCCGGGGGGTAGTTGTCTTGGGGGGTAGTTGTCTTTGGGGGTAATTGTCTTGGGGGGTAATTGTCTTGGGGGGGGGGGGGGGGTGGGTAATTGTCTCGGGGGGTAATTGTCTTGGGGGGTAGTTGTCTTGGGGGGTAATTGTCTTGGGGGTAATTGTCCTAGGGGGGTAATTGTCCGGGTGGTAGTTGTCCGGGGGGTAATCGTCCGGGGGGTGGTTGTCCAGGGGGTAGTAGTCCGGACACGTTTTCCTAAATGTGTGATAGTTTCATAGAAATAGAATGCTGTGAATGAAACTGTCCATCGTCAGCCGTGGCAATCCAAGCCGCTATAGCCCCGCGTGGTTCAGCTTACTCGTGTCGCAGTGAAAATCCCACCAACAATAAACATGGTAAACGCACGGCCCTATTTCTGATTTTCTGGCGCGCTTGCAATCGCCTGCGAAACGCTCTCTAAATCCCCCGTAATAACGCTTTTCGTGCCATGAATCCACCTTGTCTGTTATAATCAAATGGTCTGTCAATTGCGCTGTGTTGCGAGTGTTAAACATGAAGCAGTAATAATAGACAAATCAGTACCGCAAATAATCCGCCGCAAAAATTAAAATCATATACTGTAAACATTATATAAATCGTTTGGTTTACAGGCGTGATATGATATATATCCAGATCTCGAGATGGGATTATGTTCGGTATATGATATAGGAACAACTGATTTTAATTATAAGGAAATATATCATCACTAGTAATCTGTTAAGACGGTAGTAATCTAGGAATATTGGTGGGAATATATGGGTATATCACTGAAAAGTTTTGAATGCTAGCAATGAATATCAATTTTCATTTTTCATTGTAAATACGGAAATCGGCACAAATGATTTTTTGTCAAATCGCACACTGTCGAGAACCGCTGAAGAAAAATAGGTCAAACAAAGTACTTCAGAAAGAACAACTCTTCCCCTTTAGGATGTCAGTATTTTTTCCTGACTACACACCTGACTACACACTCACATGACCTTTGTCCTTATCATTAAGCATGTGGGTTGATCAATCAATAAAAGGTATCTAGTAACTTTGTTGACATGTGCAATAAGTGATGAATGTTTGATGAATGCTTGATACAATATGTATTGTTGTGATCTGAAATGTCTATTGGGAAGTTCACGCTAAATGGATTTTTATGGCCAGGTAATGAACGAAAATGCAAAGTGATATTACTCAGAGTACTGACTTAAATTTACACACAGTTATAACGTGCTAGTGGATAATACAAATTTTGATCACCGTCAATTGTTAACGAAAGGGAAATTCGAGAAGAAAAAAAAGAAACCTGTTCCATGCTTATATTGGTAAATATGTCAATTTTGTAGCCGTTTATTTCGTAATCTGGTCAGGAGCCAACAAAGACCAGGGGTGGTATTCTGTATAAGCATCTTGAGAGGTGAAGTTGATCCTAAGATCAACTTTGGTATTCTGTAAGTTGCTCTTAAAGTTGCTCTTAAGAAGATAAGATCAACTCCAAGGAGTTGATCTTAGGATATGCAAATTTATGTAAATCACCTGTCCTAAGATAACTTCTTCTACTTCTACTTGGGTACTCGACAGGGTCCATCAGTCAGGACGTAGAGTCGAGGGGAACCGGTGAGGTGTCCCATTAATTGCCGATTGAGGCAACTGCTCCCGCAAAGGCTCCTAGTGATGTAGAAGCCAAGATATTATTGGGGAGCGCATTCCATGCTGTTACAGTTTGTGGGAAGTAGGAGTTCTGGTAAAGCTGAGTTCGAGTATGTATATGCTTGAGCTTATTTGGGTGGTATTGTCTGGTGATGCTTGGGGCCATTGGTGTGAGGAGTTGGTCAGGTGTAATTGCTACCATGCCATTCTGAATTTTGTAGAGGAGGCTAAGGCAGGAGATGTGTCTGCGCCTTTCCAGTGTAGTCCATTGAAGTTGTTGAATCATAGCAGACACACTCTCAGAATGGCGGTATTGTTGAAGAACGAATCTTGCTGCTCGCCTCTGTACAGCTTCAATCTTTGAGATGCTCTTCTTTGTAGATGGATTCCAGACTGTTGCACAATATTCCAAGCGAGGTCTAACCAGGGAGAAGAAGGCTTGTTGTCGGATCTTCTGGGAAGAGCGTCGTAGATTCCTATTGATAAGCCCGAGCATTTGGTTGGATTTCGATGCAATTCCATCAATGTGTTTTTGCCAGGATAGGTTGTGAGAAAAAGTAAGACCCAGGTATTTGTAGTTTTGAACTGCTGTAAGTTGAGTATTGCCCAGTAGGTAATTGCCTTCAATGTTGTTTCGGCGGAGTGAGAACCGTAGAAGATGACATTTCTCTGTGTTGAATTTCATCTGCCAGGTAAGAGACCATTGATGAAGGCGGTCAAGGTCCCGCTGAAGCGCATGGTGGTCCGAGATGTCATGAATAGGATTGTATATGAGACAGTCATCTGCAAACAGCCTTAGCTTGGACGTGATACCATGGGAGATGTCATTTATAAATGTGATGAACAATAGGGGGCCCAGTACCGTTCCTTGGGGAACACCAGATGACACATGGATCGTGTCAGATGCTTGTCCATCTACAACCACCCGCTGGGATCGGTCTGTGAGGAATGATCTGATCCATTGCTGTAGTTCGCCTCGGATGCCGTAGTGTCTGAGTTTGAGTAAGAGGCGCTCATGGGGGACACGGTCGAAAGCTTTCGAAAAATCCAGAGCAATCGCATCAACCTGGTCTTTTTGGTCCAGTGAACGTGCCAGATCTTCGGCTGTCATAATTAACTGGGTCTCACATGAGCGGCCTGCTCGGAAACCATGTTGAGAGTCGTGTAGTACGTTGTTGGTATCGTAGTGGTGCATTATCTGACTGAAGATGATATGTTCTATCAACTTACTGCATATCGATGTTACGGAAACAGGACGATAGTTTGAAGGGGTGCTTTTGTCTCCCTTTTTAAAAATTGGTGTGATGTTCGCCAGGCGCCAGTCTGATGGTACTTGTCCAGTGTTCAGTGACTGCTGGAAGATGAAACACAAAACTGGTGCTAGATCCTTGGCGAAACTCTTCAGAAATTGGCCTGGGATTCCATCTGGACCAGTAGCTTTATCAGTCTTGATGGCCTCTAAAAGCTTCTGAACTCCATTTGGTGTGATAGAAATGTTCTCCATCGTAGGGACGTTGGATTCTCCAAGATTGGGTAGAACTGTTGTATCTTCAGCTGTGAACACCGACTGGAATTGTTGATTAAATACCTTCGCCTTTCTTGTGGCGTCAAAGACTACTTTTTCATCATGCTTGAGTGGAGAAATGCCCGCTGGATCTTGCTTTTTTGATCTTATGAACTTCCAGAAGGCTTTGTCGGCTTTGTCTGAACCAGTAAACATGTTGCTTTGGTAAGACCAGTAGTTGTGTCTTATTTCCTTCCGCAGTGACTTTTGATAGTCCCGGAATGGTCCCCAGTCTCCCGATTGCTTGGCCTTATTGTAGAGTTTCTGTTTCCTTTTAATCTTCTTCCTTATCTGATTGGTAATCCATGGACTTGAGTTATTGGGTTTTGACATCTTTGATGGAATATGATTTTCCATGAAGAGCGTGATCTTAGATTTGAAGAAGCCGTATTCTGTAGTGCACTTAGGATCAACGCGCGCTCCCAGCATATAACAGGCAATTCATACTTACGTCTAGCACTGGCTCGGCACTGGATAAATCCACTGCCGAGCCAGTGCTAGACGAAAAAGCCGACCATTCATACTCGGCATCAATTTACAGTGGATAACTGACGCGCAAGTATAAATACAACAGTGGATCGAAAAGCTGTCTAGGACATGACTGGGCATGCGCACTAGTACACTTCTATTGTGACGTAACGATGACTTGCAAATTCTGAACGCGCAATACCGTAATGCGCATGCGCAACCTTGTGCTAGACGAGGTGTCTAGCATCAACAGTGGATCAACAGTAGATCAAAGTTATGCCAGGCTGAGCACAGACTGATGCTAGACATTCCATTCATATCTGCGTCTAGCAGTGGATTTATCCAGTGCTGAGCCAGTGCTAGACGTAAGTATGAATTGCCTGTAAGACTGCCCCTACCTTGTCTTGGCCATTAGATAATACACGCAACAACATTTTGCAAAATTAGTAGCGCGTAAGACAATATAACGCGCACTCAGTGGACAATGAAACTGGCGCCTTGTGTTTGTTGTGCGCAGAGAAACAATCAAACTCGGTAACCGAAGCCACACCCCCGGGGTTAAATTAAGATAAGAGGCAATCTCTGATTGGTTAGATTACATCTTCATGACGCTGATTAATTATTCATTATTCATGCTAAGATCGTCCTAAGATCAACTTGAATACCACTTTTGCACATATTAGGGAGCTCTTAGAGTTGATCTTAAGAGCAACTCCTAAGATCAACTCTAGGATGAACTTACAGAATACCACCCCAGCAAAGGACAGAATAAAATATCAAATTGTTGGCAGTCAGCGGCAATTCAGCCCTTTGATTGGTTGATTCAGCATCATGCAGTTGCAATTATTTCAAGGACATTTGAGTAAGATGAATAAGCTAAATTTCACTAGGAGGGCCCACCACGGGCTCCCCAATTAGGCGCGCACACCTAAACCCACCAAGTGCCTGCAACTGTATATCCGCATCATGCGGAGTTTGTTTGCAGTATCAAGAAGAATTTTCCACGTCATGTTATTTTCCGTGATGAAGCGAGAAGGGGAGAGAGATCTTCCCGTTCACGCACAGTGTGCTATTCCGAGCGGGAGTCTGGTATTAGTCCAGTCAATCTAACACATATTAGGGGGTAACCTCGGCAAAATTGCAACATGGAATTTTTCTTCGAAATTTCGTTCAGAAACTCCCCTCAACAACATACAAAAAGTCCTAAGAAATCGAAGCTGGGGAAAGAGGTTTAATTTGCATTATAAAGATAATTAGCTAATTTGCATAATGCATAATGCTTATGTATTGTATTGTTTTAAGCCAGACAAATAGCCATCCATAGCCTCCCCCCCCCCCCCCCCCCAATGATACATGATTGGTTAGTTTTATTATGTGAAAACAATAATGTAAATACATTGTTTTATACACATCTACAATTGAAAGGTAGAATAAAAGTACAAAATACAGGTTAAAATATCTCCATTTAGGCTTCAAAGAACCACGAATTGACAAACGAACTAATAATCGGATTTCTTTTGAAATAATTATCTGTTAATTGTGAAATAAGGTCAGGGGTCATTTTCTATCTAGGAATAGTACACTAGTAATTAAAACAAATATTCTATGGTATTTTGGGGCAAGGAATCCATTTCGGTGCTCGTTTGCAAGTGCCATATGGGCAAAACCCTGAAATCCAAGATGGCTGCTTCCTAATTTGCATATTTATGAATATTATTGGTTTTCAGTGGCTACAGCCTCTAATAAGCAATAATTATAGGTTTTTTTCTTTAATCATGTTCTAAATGTATATCAAAGATATTTCAGCTTGGTTGCCGCCTTGGCAACCTCTAGTAATGCATATAATTAGCATAATTTGATTATTTACACAATTTGCATATTCCGTAAAATCGTGGATAGTGTTAACCCAGAAGGTAAACAAGACGAGAAATACCACTTTTCCAAGGTTTTGGGGGGGCAGGAAATCCATTTATGATACCTAATTTGACGTGTCACCTTGGCAACCCATATAAATCCAAGATGGCCGTCTTTGGCATTTTAAAGGAGATAATGCTATTTGCCACTTTAACGGTATTTATCTTATGAGAGCATAATTTGTTTACTGTTAGCAACCAACTACGTTGAAATTTAAGAATTCCAATTGCTAATTCCAATAATTGAGAGTCCAAAAATTATAATATTGTTCTAATATAACCAAAAGAATGAAGTCGTGTATCATTACATGTGTAATTTGGGGAGCAGCCATCTTGGATTTAAGAAGGTTGCCATGGTGCTATATGGAAATAAATATAAAAAATGGACTTGTTGCCCCCCAAAACCTTGGAAAAGTGGTATAACTTGTCATTTTTACTTTCCAGGTTCCCAATATACTCAATTTGGGGGAATATGCAAATTAGGTAAATAACCCAATCATGCAAATTATATGCATTGATAGAGGTTACCAAGGTGGCAACTAATCTGAAATAGCTTCACTACATAATGAAACATGAATGAAAAAAAAAATAATCTGGAATTATTGCTTATTAGAGGCTGCAACCACTGAAAACCAATAATATTCATGAATATGCAAAATAGGGGCAGCCATCTGGGCTTTTAGGGTGTTGCCCATACGACACATGCAAATGAGCACCGTTAATTGATTCCTTGCCCTAAATTATCCTAGCATAATCATTTTTTATCAATATTGTACTATTCCTAGATAGAAAATTACCCCTGACCGCATTTCAGAAATATGCAAATTAGCTAACAGTATCTTTATAATGCAAATTAAACCACTTTCCCTTGCTTCGATTCCTTATAGACAGCAGGCCATACGAGTTATATGTGTCTATTTGTTTGATTTCGTGACCACCATATATGGATTTTGTTTCCTTTCATATGATGAAGCAGTATGACCCTCTAAACAACATATTTTATTTCACAAGCTCAACTCTTGTACATTAATGAGTTATCATGATTTTAATTGTTCATAATTAGCCAATCAGTAGCGCCGTACAAGCTTTACCGGACGATTTGTGATTGGTATTGACCAATCACTAACGACCATAGTAAACTTACACGTAGGAAAGTCGCGTACATGTACCGTATTATGCATCGCAACCCTCGCACAACAATGGCAGCCTCTACGGATGAGGACTGCACACACCAAGAACAGTAATTTTGGTAGTGTAGTTTTTGTTTTAGGTCGCTGTGTATGAGACCATGTCGGGCGCCAAATTCGTCAATTTGTACATATAGTCACTGCTAGTTTAACCGCAGACCCTGCACGCAATACAATTGAACGATCACGCCCATTCTCTCGGCACACGGCTGAGTGCACACTAACAATAGTGCGCTTCGTTCAGCGGTATGAAAGGCGGTATTTGCGATATATCAAGTACTGGTTCGGTACAGCGCCAGCGGTACAAGCGATGTAGCGTCTTGCAATTTATGTCTGGTCCCCTTCTAAATCCTTTCATTTGTTCACAAATTGTGAAAAACGTGACCATGTCTTATCAAAAAAGGGTACCACAGTGGATTTCTTGGCAGGGAAAATACACATAAAACACTTTTCCCCACTGTCCACTGGACTGCACTCCTCATCCGTAGAGGCTGCCATTGTTGTGCGAGGGTAGTGATGCATAACGGTACATGTACGCGACTTTCCTACGTGTAAGTTTACTATGGTCGTTAGTGATTGGTCAATACCAATCACAAATCGTCCGGTAAAGCTTGTACGGCGCTACTGATTGGCTTTATACGTACGAGGTTACATACGATTGAAACATCCCTTTTAATTCATTTACAAACTAACGTACAAGAAGTACGCTTGTGAAAAGTTACAGTATTAATTTTATATTTATTTCATAATTGTCATGCTGTTTTGGTGCTCACCCTTTTTGGTGGTCACGAAATGGAAGAATTCAGAGCACCAGCTGCCTGTCTATTAGGACTCATGTTGTTCAGGGGAGTTTCCTGAACAGAACTCCGAAGAAAATTCCCATGTTGCAATTTTGCCGAGGTCAAGACCCTATATTGACTGGACTATATTGCGTTACTTGAATTAGGCCAATCACCGTCCCGCTACAAACACACCCCTTCGTATCCTCCAATGGGAATGCTCGTTCGCATTATAGCTCGTTCTTAATTTGTACTCGAATGGTATTTTCTTGGCTCCTGACCCGATTATCCAACATAGCAAAATAAAACCTACATAATCTGAAAGAATATGAAAAATGCTTTACAATGATTATTGAGACGCAAGAAGTATAAAGAGTCCTTTTCAACCTCTTAACTTGCGTAAAATTAAAATAAATTTTGGTGATATTTGATCACAAATTTCACGAGTAACCAAATGGCTAATACTTGATTTAATATTATAGACATAACATATGATCCTTACTCTAACTTTTGATACCACATTCATTCATTAAAGACTTGGTTAAGACACCATAAAGCTCAAAAATAATACCCCTCTGCATTGCTCATTGGTGCGCGACCCCCGCAAAATGTTTGAATACGATATGAATACATAGAGTGGAATTGGGCTGTACGTTTAGTTATTTCGAAAATGATCTGCCCTTCATAACTTCTATTGTCTTGTTGCATGTGATCGCAACCATCGTGTGACCAATCCTTTAAAGGGATAGTTGAGTTTTGGTATAGAGGGCACTTCACAAAATATTTTTTTGTGAGATAATGAAAAACTGACTGTCAAATGTGAAAGAACATACAATTGTAATGACATAATAAACTTTATTTGATCAAAATCGGTTCAGAAACGGCTAAAATATCCATAAACATATTTGTATTCAAAAGTCTCCCGGCCAGGGGACATTTTGACTTTTTAGAAAAATAAAAATGAAAAAAATTTAAATAGGTTTTTAAAAAGTTGTTGATGATATCTATATTGAATCATTATTTTAACAAAACATCAAATGCACAATTTTGTATGAAAAATGGCTAAAACCAATTTTTTTTTAGAGAGCGCCCTCTTGAGTTGTAACGGCTCTTTTTGAATGATAACAGGACAGGGGTTTTACTTAGTCGTTTGTAATTGTGTATACTTTTCGAGCATGGTGGAGTTATAACTATTATTTTGTACCGTAATGGTGCAGGTTTTGGTTACTAAAGTTAAGTTTGACCAATACTCAACTATCCCGAGCGTACCTATAGAGTAAATCTTTTATTTTATTTTGGAGCTAAGTTGAAATTCCGTAAAACGCCGCTAAAATCGACCAGCACATCCACTGCTTAGATGACATAATTCAGTCAATGATTTCGTTCACATCTGCCTCAAGCTTGCTTTGACCTCGCAATATCTCATTAATATACTGTTCGTTCCAACTTATGAAAAAAGCCACTAGAGCAAGAACGAAATAATGGTATTATACAGGTGGCCCCCAAAAAACGGAACGGGGCACTTCCCAA
Source organism: Echinarachnius parma (assembly GCA_037951105.1). Taxonomy (NCBI): domain Eukaryota; kingdom Metazoa; phylum Echinodermata; class Echinoidea; order Clypeasteroida; family Echinarachniidae; genus Echinarachnius; species Echinarachnius parma. Next base: position 23,180 of record JBAMJV010013426.1, read on the forward strand.
AATAAAGTAACAAAATGATTATGTCCATAGGATAGTGTGTCTTTTCCAATGAAAATGATACTAAGAACAGTCATTTTGGTCGTGTAGTTATAGGGCGCTGTGAGTAACACCATATCAGGTTCCCTTTTTTGTCAATTTTTACCAAGTCAGTGCCTGATAAATGAGACTTACTGCCCGACATACCATTGAACACGCGAGTATTCCGCGCGCCGTTGGTAGTGTGCATTCAGCTGTGTGCCGAGCGGTGCCGAGAGAATGGGCATAATTGGTCAATAGTATGACGGGCAGTAAGTCTCATTTATCAGACACTGACTTGGTAAAAATTGACAAAAATAGGAACCTGACATGGTCACTCAAAGCGCCCTAAAAGAAAAACTACACGTCCAAAATCACTTTTCTTGGTATCGTTGTTCATTGGAAAGGACACCCCTATCCGATGGACATGTTCATTATGTTACTTTATTTTGGGAAGTGCCCCGTTCCGTTTTTTTGGACCACCCTGTATAGGCAGCTTTGTTGTATTATCTAGGAATGCTTTTGAAGTAAATTCGTTCCCATGGAATAACTAGGGCACGATGCACGCAGCTCATAACTGTATGTTCAGCGGTTCAGCCGTGACTTATATTATCTATTTTGAATAGTAACACAACAATAGATATACAGCCTTGGAAAAAAGTATTAGACCAAGCACTTTTTGCTAAATTTTTGAGATTGTTTACACTATTTTGTCAATTACATTTTAAAGAAACAAAAGTTCATAACATATCAAAGGGATTAGGAATGCTTACAACAGTGTATGCGTGGATTTTTACCATAACAAAGTATGGGTTTTATACACACGTTTTCAATGCATACTGGAACATTTTATGATTTGTTTTCTGTAAGTAGTGCTTTTATCATAGAAATGTCTTTCCATTCTTTGTGGGGCCTGTTTATGAGTAAATTCATTATTGATTAGAGTTGCCAAGTGACAGCCAATTGTTCTTATCAAATAAGTAAGACCAGGTGAAGTTGGCCTCTATCATGGTATACTGCTAAAGCACAGGCAATCCGATCAGCATCCAAATATTATTTGCTTCTCCAACAGAGTTTAATGCCATTTGGCACCTCTCACCATGATCAAAGTGCTAATACAAGTCACACTATGAACTGGAGAGACCTTCTATGTGTATTCACAACTTACAGAAAAACAAAAAACAAATGTTTACACTTTTTATTAAACAAATGTATATAAAACGCATGCCTTTAATGTACATGTAAGGAATTGACAAAATCCATGCAATTTGTATAAAATTCATGTTTTTATTCAAATTGAAGGCAGAAAATATGTTGTAGTCATCATTTACACCACTGACTATACCCCTGTTGGTATGTCATTAACTAATTTTTCTTTAAAATAGTATAAAATGGACAAAATAACGTAAAACTCCGAAAAATTGATAACAAATTGCTTGGTCTTATAATTTTTTCCAAGGCTGTATATATAATTTTGTAAGGATGTTTGAGGGAAAATCACAATGGATATTAATTGATATGTCGCGATTTATTCTAATGTACGACAGATCGTAACTCGACGAGACTGAAAAAGCATGGGTCAATGCACGTGATCATACGGATTGAGAAGGTAACTTCGAAATTCAACTATGTTTTTTGGTCATTTCGTCCCTTATTAATGGCAACAGTTACACTGCCTAAATGAAAGAGCATATTTTCTTTAATGGGCAAGGTTAAATCTGTAGAATAATTAGAATGTATTTTATATTCTTAGGGCCATATTTTCTTGTATTACTGAAAGTTAGAAATACATTGGACATTGTGTGGCACTGTAATACGCAACAACACCACCCTTTTCATGATTGTCACCGTTCCTTGTCAAAGGTAGGCTATAGTCGATAATGCGAAAGGTTTGCATTGTAGACAACCTGCACAACACATTTTAACACATAAATAAATAACGGAAAGGGGTTTGCATTGTAGACACCTGCACAACACATTTTCAATTCTATACAATCTATGCAATACAATATAAACTTAGATATTTGTATTTTAGTCGCTCCGAGGCTTTATTGTATTGTACACATGCATCCTTGTATGACGCTAATTGTGTACACATCTTACTCGATAGTACGTTGAAAAAAACAAATCGTGACACGGTTGATAAAAGCGCCATTTTTCACCAAAGCTTTGTCTTGATTATAAGATTTATACATATTCGAGGATCAGGTTCAAGATGGCGGCCATCTAGTTTTTTCCACTACACACTATGACAAAATGGGTAACATAATTTGCACCCCTTTTTGCCACAGTCATGGCAGCACCTTAATAGGTGCACTTTTGCACCTTTATATTAACAAAACATCGTTGCATCTTTTGGTAGCACCGGTAGCACCCGTACATGCCAATATGGCCACTGTTCAACGTTGCACCTTAATATAAAGTGCAACTTTACACTCTAACCTCAGGTGCAAGATTCCTCCTTAAATTGAGCCGCCACCGTTGCAAAATAAATTTCACCTTTAAAAGGCGTAACGGTTGCACCTTTTTAAAGGTGCAGAAAAGGTGCAAATAAATAAAGTGCAACCATTTTGTACTCATTTTGTACATTAAAATTTGTCTCAGAGATCAGACAAATAAAACAAACTATGTTATCTAAATACACGCGGGGGGGAGGGGTAGTCGTAGACATTTTTGAAGCCGAGACCAAGTACCTCAAAAATTGTCCAGGTCGAGACCAGGACTGGTCAAAAAATTTCGAGGCCGAGATCAGGACCGGTCAAAATGTTGAGGCCGAGACCAAGAACATTGCTTGAGAATCATATAAGTGGGTGGGTGGGAGGTGGGAGGTGGGAGGTGGGGGGGGGGGGGGGGGGGTGTCCGTAGAAAATTTTCGAAGCTGAGTACCTTCAACATTTTCGAGGGCCGAGACCAGGACCCGTCAAAAAATGTCGAGGCCGAGATCAGGACCGGGTCAAAATGTTTGAGGCCGAGACCAAGAACATTGCTTGAGAATCATATAAGTGGGTGGGTGGGAGGGTGGGGGGGGGGGGGGGGGGGGGGGGGTGGGGTGTCCCCGTAGAAAATTTCGAAGCTGGAGTACCTTCAACATTTTCGAGGGCCGAGACCAGGACCGGTCAAAAAATGTCGAGCTGAGAGCAGGACCAATGGCTGAGAATCCGGTAAGCGGGGGGAAGGGGGGAGGGGGGTTCCCGTAGAACAATTCCGAAGCCCAATCCGAGAATTTTCATCATTTTCGAGGGCCGAGGCCAAGATTTATCGGCAATTTTTCGTAGGGGGCCGAAGACCAATCGATAATGAATGGTCGAGACCGCTAAAATTGGTCTCGATACCGGCTACCCCATAATTTAAAAGGTTAAAAGTTGTACCGTTAATGAGCAATTAAAGACTCGAACTCTAAATATGCAGAGTTTCACAATTTATGACGCAATAAAGGTGCAAAAAAGCATTGTGGAATTAGGGAGCATCTATGTGTCAAGCGGTTTGCACCCCAAACAAAGTTTGTAATGTTTTTTTCTATAAGGTTTCTGTTAAGATTCATCTGATTGTTCACTTGTGAAAGCATTTTCTTTTATCTTAGCCAAGACCTACAATACTAGAATTATTTAACATCCGAATATGACAAATATACTTCCGGAAAGTGGAATTCCCCCCCCCCTCCCCCCCCCCCCCCAGAAATTAATGGCGTCCAAGTTGGCCGCCATATCTTAAAGTGCCACAAGTTGATAATGGTAATAACATTTATAGGGCGCCATGTAACTAAACTGGGTTCCAAAGAAACTTATCACCTTCTTTCAAGAGCGGACCACACATTAAAATCTAAAGCATAACAATGAATCATAATTGGGCAATATATTAGCTATATATTTCCTCAGCATGCACGATCTAAAACAAAATTATGTTTGATTTAGTCAACAAAGAATAAAATAAGGGTGAAATCGCAAGAGGTAATTTTTCAAAAATCACAGAAAACTTGCTCGCCTTCCGGGCACGGAGCTCGGTACGGACAATAGCCAGCCTGGTGGTTACATAACCCGCCTTTATGTTGAATGGAATAGCTATGAAAGTTCTGAATAGACGCCTTGCGTGGAGGTTCGCAGCGAGCAGTTTCTGTGATTTTTGTAAAGTGACCTGTACGATTCTATCGCATTTTCCTCTACTTTGGCAAAAGTACCTTTCAATTTTCAGATATGCTTCATAAGGAGAATGATAGCTTATCTGTGTCTAAATATGATTCAATTTGCCTGCTATGGATTTTATGAGCGTCGCTCTGAAGAAGTGATAAGTTTCTTTTGGAACCCAGTTTAGATGCTAAAAAGACTGGGGGGGGGGGGGGGGGGGGGGGCTGATTAGCCCTCATTCCACCCTTCCCCCCCTCCTCTATTTTCGCGATTACTTCGCAACGCTTAAATATTTTTAAACCGGGTGTACCGTTTCTAAAGTTACGTGACCTTTTGTAAGTGAGCGTCGGCCCGAAATCGCAAATTGTGTGATTTGTGTACAAATCCTATGGAAAATGACTTTTTTCCTAGAATAGACCAAAATCCTTCCATTATGTTTTCATTCTGATCACTGCAATTATTTAATTTTGTGGCTACAAATGGTGGAATAATGGTTAATATTTTATATCCCAATTGAAAAAATCTATAACATATATTTTAAAAATAAGGAAAAATAAGAAAAAAAATGCAATTTTCGCATAATTAACTAGCTCTAATTAGCATATTATAATTAAAACAAAAAAAATTACTATGCATTATTTGTATGGCTCCTGCCAAATTTGGAGTCCGATTGAGTTTTGATTGGCGAGGAAAACTACAAAAAATACAAAAAAATATACAATTTTTGCATAATTAATTAGCTCTAATTAGCATATTCTATTAAATTTTTTTTTTTACTACGCAATATTTAGGACCTTATTGGACATCTATCACGATGCCAATTTGGAGTCGATTGAGTTTCGGTTGCCGAGAATCCTTAGGGGGGGGGGCCCTTTTAGCCCCCCCCCCCCGCCCCGCCCCCCCCCCCCCCCCCTCCCCCAGTTTTTTAAAGTTCAAATAGCCCAGCTTTTTAGGGTTAGAGGCGGGGCGGAGTTATACCCTTGGTCATCATGTACCAGTTCAAAACGCGCATAATACATCTTGTCTTGGACGCCATCTTCAACTCCCAGGGGAGCATACTAGCACCCCAACCTGCTGTACAGATTATATAGAGCGCTACAGGCTATTTAAACACCCGTTCTTCGGGCAAACAAATCTTTGGATATATTGATAGGGCCATTCGGTAAATATATTACACATCCAAGGTGCTCCAAAATGGTCGCAATCTACAAAAAATACTATATTTCATGTAATATACATACTACAGTTGTAGTTTTAAAAACTGAACATTAGAAGGAAAATATCCTATTCAAATTTTTCTCTTCAAACCTGAACAAATTTTGGTAACTGTGGTGTTCCCGAATTTCCATAAATTGGTCGGTCCAACTCTAAAGAGACGACGCGCCTCCTCATTTAAATATTGCACTGAATAGTCATTTGCAAAGGAACTTTGCACGATGGTTAGTTTATGGCAGTGAAATTACCGATACAATTTGTTCGTGTATTGCAATCCTATGACAGCATATTCATGACATAAAATATGAAAAATTAAGTTTCTTAACGAGTGTAAACAGTATGTCATCAATTTAGGAACATTCTTGAATTAAATTCCATAATAAAATAAGAATTACATTTATTGGGGGCAACACCTGTATTAGTGTTCTAAAATCGTACAAATTGCTGTATTATTTGGTCTCGATATCAGATGTTGACTTCCAGCTATTATAACAAATAGGACAAACTTGAATTTCCACAGAGTATTGCTGATATAATCGGGCAGCTTCTAAAAAGGTATCAATTCAACTGCCATGCATATATAGATTTATGACGAATTATGTAAATCAATAATTTCATATTTTTTGGGAAAAAATGCCTAAATTGGAGTTTGGGCTAAAATGACAGTGTTACTTATCTTGAACCTCCTGATGTTTTGGTAACAGATTATAGGAAAATCTATTGTTGCTAATATTTTGTCGCAATTATCTATAGCAAGTCAAAACGCTGCTTTTTGGACGCCATCTTGTATTTGGAGGTGTTCAGCAACAAATGTTTGAGGTAGCCTCTGAATAATTTGTCTCATTAAAACTGTGCAAATGAAATTGGTTTAAACTTGTTGTATTGTGGAGATCTGGCAACTAAGTCCTTAAGGAAGGCCACTTTTTCGACTTTGGCCCTCCAACCTACAACCATTCATCAGTTTTGCACATGTCAACAAGGGTTATTTCCTATCCATTTATGTTGCAATGTACGTGATTAATTGAAGGTCAGGACATATACTAACTAAATGTAAAAAACTGTTTGGTTTAAATGGGCGATTTTTCCCCCTTGAATTACAAATTGTATGGGTACGTATTGGCGGGTCAAACTCATAATATAGTGTAAATTGACCCAAATATTAGTCAAAATCCAAGATGGTCGCCATTTAACTTGATACCCGTCATCGGATTTGTTTAAAACTCACGCTTTTATCCAGCGTGTCACGATTCCTTCAATTTGTTGTTGCATCGGGGTTCCATTACGGGGAACGCGTGGAATATTGTCCATTTGTACATTCATGTTACAGTAGAGACTAGAGACTGTATTCAGTTTTCCATTTGACGTACATGATGTCTGTCATGATGAGATGCTTACTTGGATGACGAGTTATCAGGGCTATATTGTGGAGTGCGTTGGGGTTCCTTCTTTCTGTTCCCCAACTTTGTCTGCGTCAAGGTCAGTTTACTTCAATTACGTTCTTCATTTGGGCAGTTTAAAGGGGGTAGTACAGTTTTGGTAAGCTGAGCTTTACTAACAAAACCTGCACAATAACATCACAAACTACTAGCCCGGGGGCGAATTTTTTGTTCCCATACAGGTTTGCAAATCTTTGTGAATTAGGACTTAGACAGAACCACGCATACCCGAAATTTCTGACTTGTATAAATTCGAGTGCCCGTAAAAGTAGCAAATACAAAAAACCCCATTGAATTCCAAGGTG
>JBAMJV010013427.1:0-39057 GCA_037951105.1 Echinarachnius parma
ATCCATGGTAACGGAAGGACACTCAGACACAAATTGTCAACTTTAAGAAAGACATTTTTAAATACTTGTGTTGTTAGAACAGTCTATTTTGATAACAATACTTCCAAAACATACAGTTTTAAGGTCCCATAATTTTTATTTTTTTAAATCTCCGCACAATATTGAATATGCATACAAATGAGGTCGGTAACGGAAGGACACTAAAATGGACAAGGTTTTGTTATCAAATCAGTTTTAACTAAAACTCTGTGATATTAAATAATACAAAATATTTTAAGGGTACACATTTCATTCTCTGAAGGGTTAAGAAGAATTTACTTGTTCTTTGATTAAAATTTGTCCACAGATATTTGAGTTATTTCACACAAAGCGGACCAATGTTCGGTAACGGAAGGACATAATGGACTATAATGTATGATATGACACAGTAGGGTCATTCCATGTCAAATCACCTTTAACAAAATAATTTTTAGAGTTTTTTTTGCTTAAATCTTGGCTTGATATAATTACTACAACATATGAAAGAATTGGAGATATGTTATTTCTTGCTTTTTCTACAGCCTTGTTTTTAGTTTGCAAATTTCATGTAAAATTTAATTATTTTAGACCTACACCCATGTCCAAGAATTCTATAGGGGTGTATTGTATAAAAAAAAAACCTATTCAAAGTCATGATCAGAGCCTATTCACACCCTGGCTCACCACAGTTAAATAGACCTACTAATCCCCATACAATAGAAATCCAGACAAATGGCATCATGGTACAAGGGCCCTGTTGCAGAAAGGGATAAAATCAATTGTGAGCCAGATCAAATGTTCTAAATGCACAAATCTGATTGGTTGAAACACAGAAAATTACTAGTCTGACCACGCTACGCCACTGATAGCTGGCCATTGCAGGTATTGTCTCATTATTTTGGGTTTTCATATATGAGAGACAAATTTTTGAACATAAATTTTGTCATAATATGTAATATGAGGTACCTTGTCCATCTGTTACCATGTGTATGGTAACGGAAGGACATTTTCTTTTGTTATTTATTACTTAACGAAGAAACAATGAGTAATACAATTGTTAGCAATGGGAAGGCCTACTTGAACTTGCTTTGCACTGAAGATTGGTCTGCTCTCTAACAATTATGTGAGTCACAAAATTAAAAATATTGATTTTTCGGTAACGGAAGGACATTTTCATAGGCTGAAAATAAGAAGTCATTGAAGCATAACAAATCAAATAAATCATAAAAATTTACTATTTTACGAAATGGTCATATCTCAGGAGTCAGAATAATGTTTTTTAGGCTTAACTGGGGAAATATAAAACAAAACACAGGATCAAAACACTTTTTCACAAAAATGTCAAATTTGTGGGGTTCAATTATGGTTATAAAGTTATTATAAAAAAACAACTAAAATTATGTAAAACTAAAATTTTCTCATTGAATTCCAAAAATATAGAATTTAAGCTTTGATTTGATACCAAATTTGTATCATAAAAATGCTTGTAAATTTTTTGGTCAAATGTCCACTTTGGCGTGGAATTGCCCAGAACCACTTTTCTTGCACTTTTTTGTTACGTAATATGTGTCATTGAACGTATACTGGTGCCCGCAAGAGACAATAAACAGTGGCAAATTTGGGTATGTTCACAGAAGGATTTCATGGGATCCAGTAGGCCAAAATTGCCAAGTCATGTATCAAATTAAATGTATGTTCACCCTCTAAATGATAATAGCAATAGTAGCCGAAAGCCAGTTTCATTGACCTTTAAGGAGGTATATAAAACTCAAGGATGCTTGTGGTGTACTTTTTCTACACTATACAATTATATGTAACACATAATATACATGATATAAGAAAACTCCGTAAGACAATGAAAGTATGCGATATTTCGGCCAAGATAGGCATGGTTGACCTTTTTAATTCACTGACATTCACAAAACATGTATGTATGTATGTATGTACATTCATAATGTAGGTAAAAGTTCACAGTGCTCAGAGTCGAAATGTAAGAAAACAACGAAAGTTAATAAAATACTCCGTGAATTTCTCTTTTCACATAATAAACATACAAACAAACATACATACATACATACATACATACATAGGCCTACATGCATACATACATACGTACAAACATAATAACAAAGAAATTAAACTTTGACGGGGAATGATAATTTACTTTACTGTTTATTAAAACAACGACAAAAACAAATCGAGTAGACACATACATGTAGAATGAAATTTGCATTCAGTATCTTCTGACGAAGGGAAGGTCTAAATTCTAAAATATGATTTATTACGTCATAGTTACATACATGCCAGGGGTGTCGATCCTGGGTGGGGGGGGGGGGGGGGGGGGGGCAGGGGGGCGGTCGCCCCCCCCCAATGAAAATATTGGGGGGCGAACATATCATTTCGCCCCCCCCCCCCCCCCCCCCCCAATAATTCCGAAAATGAGGAAGAAAAAAATCGAGTGATATAATGCCAAAGAGGGGAAAGACACATTTATCAATAATTAATCTTCAAAATAGCTGTTTTTTTTAGTTTGAAAAGGACGGTAAATCTCTTTTTTGCAGCGCGCTTCGCGCGCATACAGTTTCTCATATTGCAAGTTTCATTTGGGTTGCGGGAACTCACCTTTTGAAATGTGTTGAGCAGCGTAATTTCTCAAACGCACACCTCAAAAGAAGTTTATTAAACCCTCATCTATATAGATAGCACACCGTTACAGAAAATAAATTAATCTCGGTACATATGCGCTGAACGCAAATCAAATTGGAATATCATGTCCCCCCCACATTTGAAAAAAGGAGCAGATTGCCCCCCTCCCTTTGTCATTATGTATGTTTGGTTCCAGACCTTTATACTTCATATTACGTGAAATTTCTGTCTCAGGTGTGCACCAAATCGCACAATTTCCGCCAAAAATACAAAAGCTCCCTACTGTGGGAGGGGGACACCCCCTCCCACACCCTCCCCCGCTCAGTCGCTTCGCTTCCTCGCAGTGTCTCCCCTACACTTTTGAGAAATTGTTGACGCCCTTGCTTAGTTTCATGGGAGCCCAATGCCCTAGACTATATCGATGGCTCTATAGTATACATGATCACGTGGATCCATCCAGTCTTTTCCTCGCTATGCCCTTTAAAAATACGTTATGAGTAGGTTCACTATTTTATACAATTTTAACACCCATGCTAGGAGCAAATGTCTGAAATCTAAAAGCTTCCGGGGGCTCCGCCCCCTGGACCCCCATTATTGTCCCCAAATGTGGGTGCCCCCCCCCAAAGTCAGGTCTTCGAGCCATCAAGACACTTTCAATGAGCGCATAATAAAACTTCCGGGCATGCCAATGTGGGGCTTTTAGCTCTCTCAGTGGTCACTCTGGAAATTTTTTCAAATTTCGCCCCCCCAATCTCCAAATCGGATCGACACCCCTGATACATGCATATAAATTCAAGTACTACTATTCTTGAAAGAGTGGTGCAGATTTGTATACGTTATATCTATAGAGCAACATTTCTAGCAGTTTTGTGAGAATTGTGAGATGTTATAGGATTTTCCGGTCAATTTCGTAAGTTGGCAAAACGAATTAATTTTGTGTGCATTCAATTTCGCTGAATCTGTCACCACAGCTTAATTTTGAAGTTCAAATTCGTTTCTTTAGCATTTTAATTCATATAAAGATCATTCGAAAAAAAAAATTTGTTTTGCATTCGATTTAAAACGTGTTTCTACTTGATAATAGAGGTAAATTTCCCGATTATTTATGCCTTGTTTATAAATGAACTGTTATGATATAGCCTATAACATTTTATTTCCAATAACATTTTATTTCCATAATCACAAAGGGTCATTCAAGGTATATCATTTTTAAACAGACATGTCTTCTTTAATAACAAATAAATGTTCACATTGCCTACTAAATTATTGTCTTTGATGTACTCAATATAACCAGTTGATCACAAATCAACAGGTATGGGCTTCGAATGAGAGTACACAGTCGGTAAGCTACCATGGGGGGGGGGGGGGGGGGGGGCATGTGCCCTCCCCCAATGTTTTTGTTTTAACAATAAAAAAAAACATAAGTGGAAAACCTGTGAAAAAATAAAGAAATACATAAGGTCTAAGCCCCCCCCCCCCCCCCCCAATCAGTCCGACCACGCTACGCCACTGACAGTACATTTCATACATCTAGTTGAATTTCAACAAGAAAACAAAAATACATTTACTGAATAGGTTATGTGGCGAATTTGAATGAAATCTTAATTTTCAATTTTAATGACCATGTGTCAAAATGAATGCTCAAAAAAACGGTTGTGCATTATTTTGTTGGCGAAATTGAATGCGAATAGCGTGCTTTTTTAATGTAACTAATATGCTTGAATTGCTAAATAACTTGACCGAAGAGCTAAATGAAGGAAATACAATTTTGAACGACAGTTTTAAGCCTTCAGCTTAATTTCGCGAATTTGATAGAAACGCTTTAAATTCAAAACTAGTTTACGAAATTGGCCGGAAATTATCAGTTGGAGCACACAAATTAAGGGGGGCACGCGAACAAAGGGGGCACATTTGATGTATATCTTGATTTTATAAAGAATTTCCCCCTGTCCCCTGAAGAGAAAACATGTCTAGCCCGGAACCGGGAGTGGCCGAGTGTTCCCATGATCGATCACAATTTCGCGAAAAAAGGGGGTCCAATTGATGTCATGACTATGTTCGCGGAGATGAGAAAAAAGGGTACAAATTTCATAAAATTTGTTGCGAAATGTGAAAAATAGGGTACCTTTCCATGAAGGGCCACAAAATATATTGTTTGTGTGTACTTGAAGTACTTTATGTACTCAAAATGCAAAAAATTAGAGTTATTTTTGCATGCCAGTTTTTAACCGTTTTTTTTTTGTGTTAAAAAGGGGTTTAAAAATGTACTTAAAACTTGGCAAATAGGGGGTAATTTTTCACTTCCGAGAAGGATTATGCGTTATACCTTTGATTATGAAGTGAGAGGGCCGAAACCCGGAACCAGCATTTAAAAAAAAAAGGGATTCGGGTTAATTGAAAGCTTGGAACACGTTTCAAAATAATGTATATTAACACACCTACTAATCAAGCTGTATAGTGTCTTCAAATAACTTACAATTTCAAAATTACGTTTCCTTTAAAGGCCAAGTTGAGTTTTGGTAATTTCCAAAGTGCCCCCCAACATCGATTGTAACGGATTTGGTTGATTTCAATTCCATATGAAAGATCATCGAAAAAAACATGGGAAATAATAATAATTTCCATTCAAATGCTCTAATTGTTGTGAAATTTGCTTTCAAAATATCATATAAAAGTGGTTGACGCCCGGGTATCACTTTTTAGAACCGCTAGTGCGAGGCACTAGCGTTCTATGTTCTCCTAGTAAAAGACTGAAACCAAATATTTGTGTGCACGCTAATTGTGCTTAAAACTATACATATGATACGGTACTTACCAGCAATTTACTCTCCAATATGTGATCCAACTACCGGGTGGATTAAGATTATGATTTTTCCTTCCATTCCGCAAAAAATCAGTGATATATGCGCCTCATGGACCAGTCTCTCCGTGTGTTAGCGCGACTGTGAACGAAAGGCGAACGAATGCGAATGGGGCTTGCGAGTTGCGTCAACGGCAGTGTTGGAGTCATACTTCTATGGTTGCGATACATAATATACACGTGCTACTGTATAGTATTACCGCACACAGTGACTGCACTACAGTCCCGTATTACCGCACACTGCACTATACAGTCCCGTATTAGGACCTACAACGCTAGTGCTTCGCGCCGAGTTAATTTGACACTTCGAGTTGTAACGGCTCTTTTTGAATGATAACAGGGGTTTTACTTTGTCGTTTGTAATTGTGTATACTTTTCGAGCATGGTGAAGTTATAACTATTAGTTTGTATCGTAATCGTGCAGGTTTTGGTTACTAAAGTTAAGTTTGACCAATACTCAACTATCCCTTTAAAATCAAGTTTTAGCTAGTAAAAGAAATTCTCTTTAGAAAACCTGTTTTTACAATCTAGTCCAATTAAATATGCATTTTAGGCCAAGCAAGCAATATGTACATTTTATACCTTATGTCGCTTCATACAAATTTTGTCAATAAAAACAACAACAAAATACACAAGTGACCAAACAGAAAAGAAAAATATAGCCTACATTCAAATTTACATTAAATTACATAGTTATCACAAAGTGATTAAAACAAAAACATTTGCTTTACAATTCTCTGATATATTTCCATCCTTTGTGCTCATAAAAAGCAGATTTGTGTCCTACCAATCTAGTAAACATAGTATAACTACCATAATATACAAGCAAATACACGCTTGTGGCGGGCGAAAGAGATGAAGAACAAAAAACACGTTAAAATCATTAGAATTGACCCTATAACTTTTTGAAGTATCATTTTATTTGGCAAACTTATGCTGCAGCCAAAAAGAAAAGTAATAACATATAGCCTGGGTCACTGGCCGCTTGAAACTGCCAGCATACTGCACTCCTTTGTATTACAATTGTATGTATTCCCCACTTCAAGGATAGATTGCCCTTGTCAGCTACTACATGCTGCTTTTATATTGGTCAAAGAAAGTTTGTTTAGACTGTCGCATTTTCTAGACCGAAAAATCAGTCTCTATTTTGACGGTTGTTCCATTAGGACGGTTTCTGGCTCCACTGACCGTGTCCATTTAGAGGTGGTATGAAGTCTTCAGATCTGAGTTGGTCATTTCTGACTAGGCATTTACATGCTGAATGTCTCGGTGATTCGCATGTGCAGGGTTAAAAATATGAAAATCTGTAGTTGTTTCTCTACATATATATAATTTCACAGAGAAGTTTTGCAGAAATGTTTTTGTTTTATTTAATTGAAAATGATTATCGTTAATGAAAATGAGTGGTTTTATTTAGTTACATAAATGTTTTAATGAGAACTTGTCAACATGCTGAAAGATTATCTTATTTTTGAATTTGGTTCTCTTTTAAACAAGGTCAAATTTTACAGTTCCTTATAGCCATTTGAATTGTGTGCATGCTGTATTTTTGTTATAAAAAGGTCAAACTTAACCCCCCCCCCCCCCCCCCCCCCCACACCACATTTCAGAAAACATATTGTACTATATTGATGGTTGGGTTTAATCACTGATGGGCAAATTGGATTGTACATGATGCTTGATGTACTCAAAGTGTAAATATATAAGTCACTAAATAATGATTGAAAAAATCATATTAATTTATTGTGTAAGGGGAGAAAACATTAATTTAGGAAAAATAACTGAGAAAAGGACCAACATTGTAATATAACATATAATTCAAAGCACATGAACGGCTATGACTAAATTAAAGTATATCGAGATGAATAACACTTACATAAAGACGGTATATTTAAAGGCAACTGAAGTTTTGAGAATGGAAATTGGCAAGAAAACATGCAAATATTATTTTTCTTGATGTAATAGCAACGCATAGTGTATAGTCTCACAAATTAATCCAAAGTTTACTGCACTTTTTAATATGTAAATAACATTTTGCTGTCAATAAAAGTACAAATATACATGTAAATATACACCTCTGACAATTTGTCTCTTTCCTAAGTCAGATTGTACTTGCTTCGGCCCAGCAAAACCAGTTTAAGTGAGATCAATCTCCGGGAATCTAAACCAAACACAAAAAGTAACTTCACCCCTAAGCAATTGACCATAATTTCATAACCAAGAATCGTTTCAAGATTTCGTCTTGCCAATATATCCATATGGTAGTTAGGAAAACAATGTGTAAAATAAGAGGTAACCATTAATCCATAGTTGAGTGAGCACACATTACAGAAAAAATAGTCATATTTCAAAATTCGCAAAAGTATTGTCATCATTACAAATTATTGAGAGTTGGAAAATTAAAAACTGCACTGTTTTACAATTGCAATTAATGCATTTTACCACATGTGCCATAAAAAAATGAAAACGAATGGAATATCAAACAGCATTGTTTCATAAACCATGATCAATGCATTCCGCCACATGTGCCGATTCACAACAATGTACAGGCACGCGCAATACCTTGTGACTTTTGAATTGGGCCATTTTGTCTTTAATCTGTGCTCATTCAGCCATAAAGTAATGAATATCTCTGATTTTCGCACATATCGAACGTAACAACTGTGCCAATATTGTGGTAAGATGACATCTTGAAACAATAATTGGTTATGAAATTATGGGCAATTGCTTAGGGGTGAAGTTACTTTTTGTGTTCGGTTTATTATCCTCCTTGAGTCACCAAAATAAGATAAATATCTTGTCTCTCAGCATACACTGCTTCGTTTTCAGCATAAATCTAATAACTAACAGCTAATACTTACTTTTGATTAATATCTAACCTAATGCATACAAATAAAGTCACAAACATACTCAAAACAGATCAATATATGAAGGCTTGCACACACGGAAAAACGTTTAATAATAACTAAAAAGATGGAAGAACTCCAAAGTGAACTTAACCCCAAGTCTCTTGGACCTAATAGGCCATGCATAAAGTCTATGGGGATTATACTATCTTGTAGGCAAGGATGGGGGTTAAGGTACAGAACACACACCCATTCAGTAGGAGCTGCATATGTATATATCTATAATAGTCAAAGCAAAGTCAAATCTCTGTCTTTTAAGTCAGTCCTCAAATTGGCCGCAGCCATTTGAAAAATAAAAAAATCCAATCTCTGCTTTTAGTTATTCCTCAAATTGGTCGCAGCCACTTGAAAAAGCAAATCATATCTCTGCTTTTTAAGTCAGTCCTCCAATTGGCCGTAGCAATTTGAAAAAGAAAAAAATCCAATCTCTGCTTTTAGTTATTCCTCAAATTGGTCGCAGCCACTTGAAAAAGCAAATCAAATCTCTGCTTTTTAAGTCAGTCCTCCAATTGGCCACAGCCATTTGAAAAAGAAAAATCCAATCTCTGCTTTTAGTTATTCCTCAAATTGGTCGCAGCCACTTGAAAAAGCAAAATCAAATCTCTGCTTTTGAATTCGCTTCTGAAATTGGCTGCAGCCATTTGAAAAGAACAAATTAAATCTCTACTTTCCAAGTCATTCGTCAAATTTTGCCACATTCATTTAAAAAGGTAAAATCTCTGCTTTTGAAGTCAGTCCTCAAATTAGCTGCATCCATTTGTGTCCAATCCGTGTGACAACTTTTAAATTCAATTAGGTACTTTTTTTTAAACATAAACAGAGTTCATATTGGTAGAAAGTATTACACATAATATACAAACCTTTGTATGCCATGCACACTGCTGAGAGAATACATATTAGTGGCCAATTCGGTAAAGCTCGGTAGAATTTCCCATCGCGGATAGTCATAACACACATTATATAAGTAGTGTACATCATGACAGCCAACTCAGTAAGAAAAACTCTATTTATATTTTGACAATAATTAGAAGTAGATATATGATTGTAGAATTCATGATAAATAGAAGTGCCAAGAAGAATTGTCCATGCTGAGAGAGTAAACAGGTAGTAATGGTGGCCAGTTTGGTATTCAAAGCAAATGGGGAAAGTTCTCCAATAGTTGATTATAGTTGTGGCGGCTGGTTTGATATTCAAAGCAACCAGGAAACATAATTTATGTGTATTTTGAGCAGAGTATAATGACCAAGTTGATGGAGCAAGTTGAGAGCATACTCTTTACAGACTACTAATGACTATGTGTAGAGTATATCATAGTGGCTAGTTTGGTATTCAAGTCAACTGGGCAAGGTTCTCCAATTCTGATTATGAGTAGAGTACATCATAGTTGCCCGTCGCATATTTTCAATAACTAGGCAAAGTTCTCTGTGCACAGTTTAACTACCTAGTTAATAGAGCAACTTGACAAAATTCTCTTTGCAGACTACTAATGATTAGGAGTAGAGGATATCATAGTGGCCAGAATTTGGTGTTCAGGGTGCACTGTACAAAGTTCTCTACTGCCAATTACGAGTAGAGTATATCGTAGTGGCCTGGACGGTAAATCAGCGTGATCTGTGGGGTGCAGCCCTCGGGGAAGTCGTGGCAGTTGACCCTTCCCCCCTCGCCTCGGTCCAGATAGGCCACGCGGATGCCCACTCCCAGGGCGTTGCTCAGCGCGATGATGTGTATGTGGTCACTCTCCTTTGACATGGGCTCCACTTCCTGGTCAGCCAAAAAAAAAGAAATTAATCAGAAATTTAGAATCCAAAATCTAGAATACTATAATATAGACATTCACATGTTGAAAGTATACATTCATCTGTTCATTGTTCATCTTTGACTTCAATCTTAATACTAACCAAACAATAGAACTCCTTGACCCAGATTTTGAGAGATATTGCTTTTAAAACTCAGCCAGCTTCTGGAGTTTTGCAACATTTTCATTATTGTTATAATTATTGTTAGTAATATGATTATAATTTCTCTCAGCTTCTCAAATGACTAACTAACTTCAGGATTCATTGACCGTGCAACCCCACTTGATGCAATTCTGGTGGAACATATTCCATTTCTGTGACCCCTTCTCTCTATATTAGTATATCATTTATAGTATTAGTTCATAGTACAATGGGTATGTATATAGTCATTGGAATTATTATGATACAAATAATATCTTTCTAACTGACCTGACTGCAGAATTCCTTGACCGTGCGGCCGCCCTCAATGAAATTCTGGTAGAATTCGTGCTGTTTCTGTAGCTCGCCTGACGTGAGGATACGGAAGTATACAACGAGGTAGTCAGAGATCCCCTGGTCGCAGTATGTCTCCATCACCGTGTCCAGACTTGGCTTCTCCTGAAGGGATTGCACTGCCTCCATGAACTGTTATCAAAGGTCAAAAGTATCCATGACAACTGAATCAATTAACAATTAAATGAAAACTGAAAATGTATTTTGAATAAACAACCAGGTGGTCGCAGATGCCCTGATCACAAAACATCTCAACCGCTGTTTCCAGACTTGGCTTCTCCTGAAGGGGGTGCACTGCCTCCATGAAATGTAATCAAAGGTCAAAGGCAGTATCCATGACAAATTAATAAATTCACATTTAACTGAATACATTTTGAATAAACAATGAAGATACCCATGATGCCTTAATCACAGGAATTCTGAACCACCGTCTCCAGGTAGCAAAAGACATTTGTCATAGATCAACGTTCATATTTATATTTATCCATGACAACTGAATTAATTCATATTTTAATGAAAACTTAATTTATTCAAAGAAAACAATGAGGTTGTCCCAGATCACATGAATGTCTCGACTACCATTTCAAAACTATGCTTCTCCTGAAAGGAATACACTGCCCTCCAAAAGGTGTTGTCAAAGGTCAAAGTGTAAAATATAAACGCATCCATGACAACAGTCTCTATTGTTATTAAACTGAGCTTATTGGAAATATTACATTATGAAGTAGTCAGACATGCCTTGATCAAACAGTGTCTCAACTATGGCCATGCTTGTCTTACCCTAAACTACGTGAACGTAGTGTGGCAAGATTGGTAGAGCGCGCGCTTTCCGATCTCGAGATCCCGAGTTCGAACCCTGCCCACTCTGTTTGCCCTTCAGCAAGGCATTTAATCCACATTGCTGCTCTCTACCAAGGAGTATAAATGGGTATTTGGTCGGGTGTTAATTAGCCTGGGCGCTATCATATGGCTGCCATTGGCTAGTATGCTCCCCAGGGAGTTGAGATGGTGCGCACGATATGATATGATATGATATGATATGATGACCAAGGGTAATAATAAAAGCGCATAGGGACATGCAATTGTGCTTATGTGTTATGCGCTTTATTATGAAACTTGACACAGCTGTATCATAATTTTTGGAATTGAGTCCCAATAACAAACAACATGAACAAGTATGTTTTATTTAATTGCCCGCATATTCACAAGGCCCAGCCCAAGTACTTTTTATAAATATTTCTAAACAGGCTAACAAATTTGGTTGCCAAACAGGCCCATATAAGTACAGTAGTTGTGGTCAGTGCTATCCCGAGTACCAAGGAAAATGGCGAAACAAGAACTTACCGTATCATGGAAATCTTCCAGAGTGAAAGCGGGGAAACCAAGCGCGATGAGTTCATCTTTACTTGCCTTAGCTAGCCCAATAAATCTGGTTGGAGTAGGAATGCAAACATTTAGACATGGTTATGTTACTAATTGTTACTTTTATCATGTGGATCATTCTCATCATCTCCATCAACATCAAGATTATCATCGCTACCATGATCTTGCTGATAAAAACCCTGTTAGTGTTACAGACGATGTTATTCTAATACACTTTCTAAATGAAAATGGGCTTCCCAAGGAATCAAACCCAAGATCTTAGATTGCTATCCTAGAATGGTGCTCTGACCACTGAGCTAGAAGCTCTTATGATGGCAGTTCTTCCCAGAAACCCTCTTAAAGTGATCCATTAACTCTATTTTTTCCCAAAATTAATATTTGAGACCTCAATCATATACCAATTTCATTGTATGATTCTTGAGGATGATATGTGAGATTTTGATAGAAAAGGAATAATGATTACCTAGTGAGAAAAAAAAAAAATCAATGCCTGATCGTTCCTGTGAAGTATCCAAATTCTGAAACTATAGACAATTGAGTATCTGAATTTGGATACTCTTGACTACGGTTGAAAGCATCCATAGACGCTTTCAAATAAAATCTTAAATATCTCCATAGTTAGGGAGACATTTGAAAAATCAAAACCCATTTCATTCTTCTGGTAGCATAATCCAAACAACAAGGTAAGAGAGAGGTGTGATATTAGTTGAAATTTGCAAAGTTAAAGGATCACTTTAACTCTCCTGCTATGTACTAAGTCTAAGTGGATTTCAGAATCTTGAAGGGGAACAGAGTACAAAACCAAAGTTGAATTAAGCAGTAAACCTCACCTGTGTAGTTCTACTTTATCTGTAAGAAGAGTCTCAAAGTATGCGAAACCAAAAGCTCTGAAGAAACAGTTGCCATCCGGCCTTGTTTTCCTCATGAATCTGAATTTTGTGAGCAGGTCCTGTTACAACATAAAGAGAAAATAAGATAAAATCAAGGTCAACAATTCAAATTAAACATTCAAGTAATTCCAACATGGATGGACAATTCATTTCTAAAAATAATCCCATTAGATGTTAAGACTTTAAACTGCTTCATTTACAGCTCATAGTGTTCGTTACAGTAGTGCTAGAAATTTATGATTTTTTTTCTTTGTGACCCACTCGGGCAAGTAAAATTCAAAGCTTCTCAAAATATAGCAGCCAAAAACCTGAATCTGGTGCCCCAAACAAAGAAAAACACTGACAAGTCTGGCATATTTTGTTGTCCATATGGGCAAGTTTGGAGGCCCAAGTAAATTGTGCATAGCCGGTCAAGGCCAACGTCTGCTCATTTCGAGCCCTGATGAAAACTATGGCTAACCAATGTATATTTATAAGTGAATAAAATCATTTTCTTAACATTCATACCTAGTGAGAAAACATGCTGGCAAGAAATAATGATAAAATGAACTTCATTGAGCTTGAGGTTCAATGTAGCACTTATACAAATATTGATTCTTTCCAGGTTTTTTGTTTAAAATCTATAATTGAACTATTCTATTGTACATGTACATCAACTGGATGAAGGTTGAAGGGTCATTTGCATCACCTTTATATTCATCCAGATACCTATATTAAAGTGCAACATACCTCTATCTTCTGGGTGAAGACTTCGTCACCTTTGAACTCATCCTTCAGCATGGAGAGAGGAAGCTTCCCACCAACCAGCCCAGTTGACTCTTTTACCTAGTGGATATAAAGCACAAGGTGCATTGCAAATTGTCAGGTATTAAAGGTGAGAAGATCATAATTACGTAAACTTACGAGCCGCTGTTTCATGCATATCGCTCGTATACTTTGCGTGCAGGTTACAGGTCTTTTTTCTTACGCGAGATCCTTCCGCGACGGAGCTATGTTAATTCATCCGCCATACGTTATACATGTAGCCGTTATTTATCGATATTTTGCGTAATTGTTTTCATTGTTTTGGGGCTCATTTTTGTTTCTGTTCAGCTATCAAACGCCATGAAATCCTGTAAGTAGAATATCAAAACATTTTAAAATGTTGCAAATGACCAAAATACATATTTTGAGCCACTTTTGAATGCACTGGCTCATCAGCTGGATCATACGAAGATCCATCAGACAACTCCCCTGGAGTATCGGACTAACTTTGTGTGCACATCCGCCAATAATATCATTCAAATGACTAGCAATTTTGCGCTTCCTGTTCAATTTCTGACTGTCAAACGAAGTAACGAACCAAGAATTTCTCGAAAATAACCACTCTTTAAAGTAAATGATCTCAATTGCCCCGTTTTTACTATAATCTTAATTTCTTTTTTAACATTTAAAAAAAAAAAAAAATTTTTTTCCGGGCACCGTTACCGATATAACGAAACCGGGTCCCGATTGAAACGGTCGGTAACCGGTGTGATCGACCGAACAGACTCAGCCTTACTTTATACATTGAATAACAATTATATAATTATTAATAACACATTTTAGTTGGTTATTTTTTTGGTTTTCATTTCAGAAATTAGAAAAATAACCAAATAAAATTATACATACTTCCTTTTCAATTTGATCCTGCTGTGCCAGAATTGCCTCATCCCTGGCCATACCTGATGGGAAAATCAAAGCTGTTTTTATATATCGATACTAGACTGGTAAGTGGTAATTGATAAATGAACTTCAACAACGTTGAGAAAGTTGCATTCAAATTGAAACAAACCTTTTACAAATAGTAATATTTCTTCATTAAGTGTCACATTGTCATGACATTGGTGACCATTGTTTCCACAACCCACATGTTCATAAAATAAAACATATTATTTAAAAGGGTGTTCATGTCCATCATGATACAGTTGAACAAATACACTAGTACAATATCATGACTGTTATCGTTTCATTTGGAAATCTAAACTAGTCATTTTATTTAATTTAAATAGAAATTTAAGTTCAACAACGTTAAGGAAAACAGTATCAAGTAACTGATCAAATCTTAGTACAATGGAATTGAAAAGTATAATTTCTATAAATAATCCACATCTTAACATAAGGCAGGAGCTAATGTAGACCGAAAAATCAGTCTTTCTAATCCGTATGTTGTTTCACTCATCTCATATGACGTCGTATATATTAAAGAGATCGCCATAGTGAGCACACACAGCTATATTACAATAGCGTTGTGCGGAGATCAACCTCTTCCGCCTGCTGCACTATCCAACACAAAAACATTTTTTGTCAGCCGATTCCTCCCTCCAATACCAGCAAATGCAAACAAAGTAACAAACTTTTGTTTATGTGGTCTACAATTCATATACTTTGATAATAATTACCAACTCTGTTGTTTTGAAGACCGCAAAATGTAGAAAAAAAAAAGATTATTTTGTGTCCGCTTTCCTTACTGATGCGTCCTAAAAACACAGCATTCAATTGTTGAAGGGTACAGTGTACGAATGGGCGTTATGCTTATCTCCAGCATATAAGCGTAATTGTGTGTAAATGGTCCAACTGATTGGACCATTTACTCACCCCTACAAGACAAGGGGTTAACAGCATGCTGCATTAACCCCTTACTCCATTGCCTGGTAAAAAAGCCTGATAGTCAGCTGCCCTCATTGTCCCAGTAAACACTGGGGAAATCCCCTGTCTGTCTAGCCTTACACTAGATGTTTTTCACACTATCAATTTGATGCTGTGTTATGGCTGTAATAGCATAATATGGCTTTGTTCAACAAACAATTATAGCATGTCTTCACTCTAAAGAATTCTTACAAACTTTGAACTATCTATAAGATTAACATGGTCATGATTGAATGAAGGCTTCATTGAATCATGACTATGTTAATCTTATAAGTAGAGTCAAAGCTGGCTGTAAAGATTTAAGAATTCTTTATAGTCACAGATTGACCTACATTCTTTGTTACACTTATACAAAAGCTAAACCAGGGCCTATGGCCAGGCAGTCAATTCACACATTCACAGACAATAGACACAGATGTAAGATCCTTTCAGTCACCTTGTCATTGAATTTTTTTTGTACCACTGTTCTGCAGTTTCAGTAGGAATTTAAGAATGTTACTGGGCATAAGCCTAAACATGTAAACAACTGGTCTACTTTTGCATTTAGAGGGCAGTACAGCTCTGGCCAGAATCCATTGCAGTATTTCTAAAGATCACAATTCTCAAATAGGAATTAAAAGTACTTTTTACATCAGAAGGCTCAATTGTAAGTTTCAAATTGTGTTTAATTCTACCCTCCTACTATCCACAGTTGGTTTATTTGGTGAGATGATACTTTTTAATAGCTAGAAATATTTTTACATTTTTGGTTAATCTCACAAACTTGTTTACTGTGCTTTCTATATGGCATTCTTCCTAGGGTGCCATTTACTTTAGTAGATGTGATAGTGAGTTGGTTATTTCTGACTATTCTGTTGGTCGCACATCCGGGTATTCCGTGACCCCGAGGTCACTCACACGCTCTCGATCGTACACTGCACTGGCGTGAATGTTTTCACTCCAGTGAGTCACGTGAACAAAACAATGACCTGGAAGTGACGTGATGCCGACCCAGAGAATAGCTAATCATATGAGAGTCCACTTTTCACTTTATGATAGCAGATAGGGGTCCTACTAATTAGCGCAACAAGTGCGAAGAAGCTATTTACTGCGAACAAATTTCCTGTTTGCATGCACTTGCTTGCACTAAATAGTAATTACTGCGAACAAGCGCGAACAGGATTTACTGCAAACAAATTTGTTCGCAGTATATAGAAATCCTGTTCGGACTTGTTCGCAGTAATTGAGTAAATCCTGTTCGTGCTTGTTCGCAGTAAATTTGTTCCAGCTTATTTCATCGATATGTCAGTTATCTTCACATTAAAACCTTCACGCTTATTTGTGCTATACAATTTATAGTTCACACTTCTTCGCGCTACTAATATAATAATAGTAGGAGTAGGACCGTATTATAGCACATCTACTAAACTGTACATGGTCCCACATCTACTAACTCTACAGAAGGCCAGCGCTTGCGTTCTGTAGAGTTACAAATCTACTAAAGTATAAAGTAAATGGTCCAAGATCCAATCAGTTGCATACATAGGTACATTACGCTAGCATTGTGTGGATATCAACCTCTTCCGCCTGCTGCACTATCCAAAAAATAAACAATTTTTGTCGGCCGATTTCTCCCTAAATTTACCAGCAAATGCAAACAAACTTTTGTTTATGTGATCCCCAAGTCATATACTTTGATAATAATTACCGACTTTGTTGTTTTGAAGATTGCAAAATGTAGAAAAACAACGATTATTTCCCGTCTGTTTTCATTACCTATGCATCCTAACACACAACGTTCAACTGATGAACGGTACAGTGTATGAATAGGCAGTATGGTAATCTCCCGTGTATTACCATATATTGCGTGTAAATGGTCCACCGGCTAAGTGGACCATATACTTTGTAGATGTGATCAGTTGGAGTATGATAGTACAACATCGAACTCAATACGCCGGACTGAAGCTGAACAATTAACAAATGTACACATTTTAAATACGGGTTACCACTGAAAAATATTTACTAAAAATGCTAGGAATTGAGATGTGAAATGTGAATAAATAAGTTACCACTGAGATGCTCTATTTCTTGGTCCACCGGTGCGGATTTTCCTTCTTTATTCGCCATTTCGTAGACTTTGTTATTGACTCGTATAGATTGCTTTGTTCGCAATTGTTTTGATGTTTGTCGCCCTCTGCTGTTTTGTCGAGGACTAATGCATTTTGTCCATTTTGTGCTCTTCATGATTGTGTAACAAAAATATACTATTATTTTGTTAGCTTTGATAAATAAAATAAAAAGGAAATTAATTGCATCTATGAAGAAGCAACAGTTATATGACATTATTCATGCTTATAAATGCTATAGAGATGTCATTAAAGTAATAGGCATTATTATGTAATAAAGTCGAAGCAATGTATCGATATTGATGCTGGTTGATGACAAAGTAAATGGTCCACTCAGGTGATGATAGCAAGTAGAATACTACAATAATTTATGCAGTTTGCCTATTTAGTTCTTCTTGCAGTCTATACAAAACCAAAATAATATTGCAGGAGCACACTTTTGTGAATTTCAAGTCACTCCCATATCCCTGATTCAACAATCAATCAGACTTTATGCAAATACAAAGGCGATTGATAATTATAACGTTATCACTTTCGTTCTATCTTTTACTTTACGTGGTAAAAAATCATTGCAAACAAATCTTGCTATGGATAGAGTAAAATAAAGAAATTAGCCGCCTGTGAGATTTGAACTCACGACCCCTGGTTTACAAGACCAGTGCTCTAACCGCTGAGCTAAGGCGGCGATTGTTGATGACATAATCATTGAATACTAAAAACTATATACTAGTATGTGCAACAAAATGTTACCAGCATGGATCCAGCATAAACAAATCAATAAAGAAACTAAATGCTGTATAAAAGAGTAGCCTACACACATATCACCCCGCAATGTAAACAATTTAAAAATCAGCAACATAACGAAAATGTATAGGTAGCCTCCTGTGAGATTTGAACTCATGGTTTACAAGACCAGTGCTCTTGAGCTAAGGCGGCAGTTGTTGGCAAGATGCATGAAATATTCTTTACAGATCGCCATGATCGTGCTGCATCTAATTTAATGCATCGTTTTTAACCAAATGTATTTTTTTTAAACACATGAATAAAGCAATTAAAATAATATGAAAGTTCATTGGTATTGGTCTTTCATTAGAAGAAGGAATTCAAACGTTTGATGACAGCAGTGACGAAAGATGTATAGATGATAGTCGAATTTTGGAGTTTAATATTTGTATTGTGATAAAAAGTTTTAAATGCTACCAAGTTCTTAAAGCAATTCAATGCTGTATAATAGAAATCACAAACATCCCCACCACAATTAATGTTATAATTAAAATTAAAATCAGTAAAATAAAGACATTTTGCCTAAACTGGTAGCCGCCTGTGAGATTTGAACTCACGACCCCTGGTTTACAAGACCAGTGCTCTAACCCCTGAGCTAAGGCGGCAATTATTGTCAAGCTGAGTGACTAGATATCAAATAAACTTTAACATCTCTGATCTATATACATAATCGTGCTGCATATAATTCAATACATCATTTTTTCAAGACAAACAAATTTAAACAAACATTGAAAGCTATACAATTATAGTGTACACAATTAATATTCCCATTATCACCCCCCAACAAAAAATCATAAAATTTAAATGAGATTTGAAATCACGACCTCTGGCTACAAGACCCCCTGAGCTAAGGCGTCACTTGACAAGATGTGTGATTATTCAAAAATATAAGTTATTTCATATAAGATATTTAAAAAAAAATCTATATCGTCATGATCGTGCTGCATATAATTCACTACATAGCTTTTAATAAAATGTATCCAATACAAAACATCAATAAATTAATTAATTGCTGAACAACACTTTCACATATATTCCACCATAATTAATTTTATGAAAAATCAGTAAAATAAAGACAATTTGCCTTTACATGTATAGCCGCCTGTGAGATTTGAACTCACGACCCCTGGTTTACAAGACCAGTGCTCTAACCCCTGAGCTAAGGCGGCACATTTTGGAAAGACCGTGGCTATTCAAAATTTATAGTTCGTTTACCAGGTATAAATAAACAATAAACATATCTGTTCATGCTTCATTACCTGTAACAAAATGTACCCTTATTCTCAATACCATTGATTCTTATATTTTCGATTTTGTGAACAATTATAAAAGAACAGTTATGAACTGTTTTCAAATAAATGTTTTCGTGTATATTCTTCGTGATATTACAAAATTAAATTTATTAATCAATCAATCAATCAATCAATCAAACAATCAACCAATCAATCAATCAATCAATCAATCAATCAATCAATCAATCAATCAATCAATCAATCAATCAATCAATCAATCAATCAATCAATCAATCAATCAATCAATTAATCAATCAATCAATCAATCAATCAATCAATCAATCAAGTAAGCAAGCAAACAATCGAGCAAGCAAGCAATCAAGCAAGCAATCAAGCATTCGAGCAAGCAAGCAAAGCAATCCAACGTATAGTGGCAGTTGCTCCATTTAGACGATGAAACAGTAATTGGAAACATCCGATGTAACCTACTTGTAAAAAGGTCCAGAGAGGAGGTGTGTCACAGCCACCGACGTATGTATATAGGGGGAGGGAGACTAGGGGGCTGCAGTCCCCTCAATATTTGTCAAGTATTACATTTTCAGAAGTTGAGTCACCAGAGATAGGTAGTCAGTGAGGTTTGATATACATGTTCTTTTTAACCTCTTGCGAGGTACATAATCATTCATAATTATTCAATAACTTGGGAAACATCATTTTTGTTTGTAGGCCTACGTGGACTAATTAGTAACATGCCGGGTCAACCCCCTTATCAGTTTTCAGGGTCGTACGCCCATGGTCACATCAAAAACAGAAGGAGGGGCGCCGGCGGGGGCGGGGGGGGGGGGGGGGGGTGTTGCACGGCATAACAAGATCAACTCACACGGATAGAGAGCTGTGGGGTATATACTAGATGGCCCGACTAATGGGGTGGGAGACTTGCGAGAGGCACAATCTATGTTTTGTTTTTCAATTTCTTACCCATAAGTATGTTATTGTTTTGTCATAAGAAATGCACATGCTCCGGATGTATCGCATTGTTTTTTGTGTGATTATCCGGGGTTTACTGGGGGCATACTGTAATTTTTTTTAAATTTTGTTTATTCATTTCATTGTTTTGACATATTAATAGGAATGCATGTACAGTGTATATGTTTTTCGACTGATTTTTGTATCAGGGGTATCGTTCGTATCGTGTTTTAGACACTCGGTAGGAGTGGGCGCTGACCATGCATGGGGGCCCCATGGGGGATAGTCTGTCTATAATTTGACCTACCGTAGATCCCTTGGGTGTTGATATGTGGAAAGGCTATCGCGCAGGAATAGTCCATGTAATAGCCCAGTTCAGCTCAATGAAAAAAGTCAAAGGTCAAACCATCAGAATGACGAGTCAGCAAGCAAGACAGTTCACATAGTTTTACCATATTACAGTGACAGAAACAGATCGACCATATATAAACAAACGCAACAGCGTGTCACCGCCAGGTCGCTCGCGTTTGACCATGGATGTAGTGGCGTAGCGTGGTCGGATTGATGGGAGGGGGGGGGGGGGGGCACGGAGGAGGGGGTAAAGGGGGCACACCTTTTTGTATTTTATTAAGTTTTTTTCGCAGATTTCCTCTTATGTTTTGCATTGTTTTTATCACTGAGTATTGGGGGACTATACAGTCATGGAAGCTCAAGCTCGCTTGATCTAAACACATGATCCATAAAGTCTAGTATACGTCTCATTATTTTGGTTAGTCAGAAACAATCAACTGTAAATGAGGTTTTCTTTATATAGCCTACAATCTGAGACGGTCGCTGTCCAGAGCCAGACACAACGGACTTTTCGATTTGTACGTTCACTAGTGGACTGGTACAGTGACGTCATTTTTTGAAGCAGTGCGCATGCGCATCTACGTGCCCGTCGTTCGTACCAGATATCTAATACGTGTACACCACTGTTTTGCCGTCGGTCTAGATCTGTGACGACAAGCACTATTTGCGGCTACTAAAAACAACGTCATATAGCTGTATATTTCTTGATTCTCTGCTGTGGTCTCTGTAAACAGGTTAACTGAACTATATGATTTAAATGAACTTGTCTATAAAGGTTACCTGTTTATAGCGTCCACTCTTCTTGTCTGCATTGGGTGGTCACTATACACAGGTTTTACTATCTCATTTTAATTCTATGGAGTTTGTCAATAATAAGTTACCTGATTATAGCGCCCACTTCCATTGTTTCATTTGGGTGGTCACTATACACAGGTTTGATAGTACACTGTGTTATGAAATTTGTCTATAAAGGTCACCTGTTTATAGCGACCACATGTCTTGTTACACTTGGGTGGTCACCATACAAAGTTGACTGTATATGATTTTATGGAACAGGTCTATAAAGGGCACCTGTTTATTGCGGCCAATGTTCTTGTTTTCCATTGGTGGTCGTAATACACAGGTTTGACTGTAAACAATATGTTGGCACCTGTCTATAAAGGTCACTTGCAATTAAGTGTCAATTGTATTGTTTCCATTGAGTGGTCACTATACAGAGGTATGTCTTAATAAGATTGTATAGAACCTGTCTATAAAGGTCACCTGTTTAGAGCGGCCATTTTTTCTCATTCCATTTGGTGGTCATTATACACAGGTTTGACTGTAAACGATATTTCGGAACCTGTCTACAAAGGTCACCTGATAATGGCGGCCAATTTTCTTGTTTTCCTTTGGGGGTCTTTCTACACAGGTTTGACTGTAAACGACTTTTCGGAACATGTATTTAAAGGTCACCTGATCATAGCGGCCAATTTTCCTGTTTTCATTTGGTGGTCTTTACACACAGGTTTGACTGTAAACGGTATTTTGGAACTGTCTGCAATGGACACCAGTTTACAGCAGCCAATTTGTCATATCCCTTTGGTGGTCATTATACACAGGTTTGACTGTATGTTGGCACCTGTCTATAAAGGTCACTTGCAATCAAGTGTCAATTGTATTGTTTCAATTGAGTGGTCACTATACAGAGGTTTATCTTAATAAGATTGTATAGAACCTGTCTATAAAGGTCACCTGTTAAGAGCGGCCATTTTTCTTCTTTCAATCTGGTGGTCGCTATACACAGGTTTGAGTGTATTGGATATTAAAACCCTTTTTTTTACAAAACTAATCTTCTATTCTCTGCAAACTTCGCACGAGCAATGCATGGCGTAACTATCCCGAGACTTGAACGCCCGTCGTCATATGAAATCGAAAAGGTAAATAGCAACAGTCAACGTGCCTAGTCAACTCATATGTGGTACTTCACTGGGACGACAGGTCAACAGTCCTCGTATCAGCGATCGAAAACTCCCTGTCTCGGTGGAACCGTCGAGACAGAGATAAAAGAGTCAAGAATCAGACTTGTTTTTCATTCTAGTATGTAGGCTAGGTCTGCTACATGATCTCTGAAACTTTCTTTTCCCCCAACTCCATACCTGACGCATGCCTGACGTACCATAACTCTAAACATAACTCTAACCATATATTTGACTCATATCCTTCAGCATTTGAATGTTGATTTCGCTAGTAGAGGAACTGGGAGTTGACCAAATGGGTGTACACCAAGCGGCAAGTAGTACCACCATAGACATGATGGAGTAGGTTCCAGTTCCCAATGGACAATCCAGGAGCATGGCCGGGATGGGGATTGAGCTGGGGGGGGGGGGGGGGGGGGGGGGCAAGCCAAGTGGTATATCCAGAAGTTGACAAATGGGGAGGGGGGGGGGGGGGCAAAATTAATGTGAATCAGGAGGCTAGTTGTACACGTATATGGGACGCCAATCACCTTGTGCTAATCGCTTCAGGTTGTTACTTATTATTTATTGTAATGTTCTGTAATTATCTGACCGAGAAGAGGGAGGCTGCGCCCGGTTTCCCTTATGTTGGCTACGCTATAAGACACAGACAACCCACCCCCACCCCCTCGTAAGTTTTCAATGCCCTCCCCTCTTTTGTAAGAACATTGAGACATTCTAGTATCAAGATTCTAGATCAAGCCATGCATAACCGTTCATAACACCATTTTATTTTATTTTTATGTTGTTACTAATAATAATATTGGTTGTTGGCGCAGGGAAGGATTCGCCCCCTCTTCCCCCTTGACAACGGGCTATGTCCGCCTAAGTACACAAGGTGACCATGGTCCTAAGACCTTGTGGTCGTCACTTGGAAGCAGGGAGGTGGAAGTGAATTCGGAAATGTGTGTATACATGCATGTAATGTGACTCGACCTCCTGGCTCGTAATACCATACCCAGGGCTAATATACTAGCTAGTAAGTAGTGAGTGTATGTAGAGCCCCGGCAGACAATCGCTAGTGATGCTTGTGTGTATCGAACGAACAGGGACAGATTTAGACTAGCTCGCTTCTACGTGGTACAAAACGCCGGTGAAAGTCTTAGCAGAAGTATTATGATAAGTAACGCAAAATATTATATACCATCGTGTTGGGTTAGTGGAACAGTAATATTTGGATTAATCATGGATTACTCACCTTGCCTCAACAGCACATTATAATGATCATCTTGTGAAGGTAAAGTATTATTACTATTATTAGCCTATATAACCCCTACTTCACATGCTTCACGTTTCAGTTACTATCTAGTTTTTAAAATAAAAATAAATAACCCTTTCCGCTGACACATGTCTGTAGAAGTGATAACTAGGTCACAGATATCCTTTATCAATTATATGTTATTGTAAGTATATGTTACGTTTCTTGATACTTAGGTGGAGCATGCATGCAACACTACTCTAGGGGAGTATATCCATGCATGGTTGGACGTTCCGCCGTCTGTTTTTCTAATCCACAACCCATAGAATGATGTAGTCGAGAAATCATAAGCAACGCACTTCGCCAAGGCTATTTCATAGCACACAAAGATGGTAAATTTGACAATTTCTACCCTCCTTCATCTGATCAATATGCTAATAGTAACAACTGCAGTATATTATGTCGACTGCAAGATTACCATGATGTTAAATTGTTAATACCATTACCAGGGCCCGCGCCCCATTGCAGAAAGAGCTAGCTGCATGCAATCGAAGCAATTAGCACAACATGTCTTAGCATAACGGTTGTGTTTCCTCCAAGTTTCCTCCCTTCCTTTAGCTTTTGTAAGTGCAGTAAAACATATAGAAGCTATTGCAGCCAACTTGCCTATAGTGGCCACCAAATGTGACCCCCCTGACGGCCTGACCCATGCACTATCATGTAGAGAGACACAAATGTTGTATCAGAACATTGGAAGTTTGGAACATGTCTTTCAACTGACTACAGTAGTCACCTTTCTTGATCCTTCAAGGTGGTCACTACACAGGTTTGACTGCCACCAGATAAATGGTGATGGCTTTAGGGATCCTCACATATTCTCAGTTTTCTCACCTATATAGATAGCTGATCTATAATCTATATACCTCTTTTTATGTTTAACCTGTGGAATGTCCTCTCATTGATTTTACCATCAACATAATGTTGTTTTTGTTTGAATTTACATTATTATGAAATAGTTTATATAGATGACATTACAGACAGTATACAAGGATTGCATTATTGCATACAAGAAAACACAAACATACTTTTTATACGATTAGAGGAATACTTACGCCTCTTTACATTTCATGTCAGGGGAAAAAAACATGAACTGAAACTTATATACTGTATGTATCTGAGTTTGGTTTGAAAGATAAATAGTCACTTATAGGATTATGATTTATGAAATCCTTAACCCAAGTTCCTGACGATAAATCAAGGAGTTGAATTTATTGACTTAGTGTCAGGCGATGGTTTATTATTATATCAGAGATTCCGATGCGACGTTGTGCCAACAATGAAATTGTACCATAGACAGTACTACTTCCCTAGCCTCAAACAAAGGCGACAACAGCTTCTCAACACTTGGGTGGGGGGATTGCGAGGGAGCGAATCGACCGAGCGGTGCCGGTGGAGGGGTGTCCCCCTCCCATAGGAGCTTTTGCATTTTTGGGCTTGAAAATGTGCGATATGGACCGAAATTTCACACTATGTGTGTTTTAAACCATTGAATAAAACATACATAATGTATAAATTAATTGAAAAGGTTGGGGGGGGGGGGGGGGCAATCCTCTCCACTTTCAAATGTGGGGGAGGGGGGCGGGAGTCCCTCGTCCCCAACCTGTTGACGCCCTTGCCCTCAGAGGGGAGGGGGTACGAGAGTGACTTAGCGTCAGGTAATCGTGGTTTATCATTGTATCATATCATAAGCCATGCGCTGTATACTAACGATAAAATTGCACTATATTACACATTTCATTGCATTCTTTATTATTTGTTTACCCACATGAGGGGAGGGGTGGAAAGTAATAAGGGGCCACTAATTTCCCGATTTTCCATATAGACGTTTACAGGGACAATCGCCAAATCCCCCCCCCCCCCCCCCCTCCCCATTTTCGCCATGCATGATCGTGTTTTCAGCATTGTTAAAAATAAAATTACGTTCTCGATTGTGGTTCCAAAGAATTGCCCACCTCTCTGGCCATTCTGTGCCCAATATAAAACAACACTAGTTCCATTCTTTTTCAGATGATGGACTAAGTACACAACACTAATTATAGATGCGAACTAGGATTAACTTAGTTATATATCTAAGAAAACTTTGTGTCGCTTACTGAGCCGTAACATCCAAAAGAAGATGTTTGCTGCAAGTTGGAACTGATCTACATTTATGAATTCATATAATATGGCCCATGAAGGGTGAACCATGAAGACAAACAATGTTACAGCTGCGCGACGGCATGCAGGGCGAAAGAGTCTGCATGGACTCATGAGAAATTAGAACTGTTGCAAAGCAATTAGCCAACGGTAATGGACTGCTTCCTGAAATCTGTTTGCTCTTCTAATGAGTGGTGTAGCCAGTGCCAGGGCGAAATGGATGTGGAACAGGGGGTGGGGCAGGGGGTGGGACAGGGGTGGGAGTTGGAGCGGACCGGATGGGTGGGGTGTATATGGAATACTAAATGCATTATAATGAGCAACATTCAGACATTGCGCCTATCGCTATATTATCTAGTATTTTTGTTGACACAGTCATGTGCAACAACTGAGGAAGGTTTTTTTAATTTTATAAAACGTGTCATAAATACGTCGTCAGACTGAGTACTGAGCGAAGAGCAAAGTGATCTCATCATCTCACTAACTTTGAACACAGTTGAAGCAGAGAGGTGGGAAGTATTCCCACCTCTCTGGTTGAAGTCTCCACTAGAAACTTTTGAACCCGAACACTTCTGCTATTGGAACCGTAATATGAATACAATGAGGTATGTGAGAACCGCTAGAGTTCAAACTTTCTAAAGAAGGTTTTGGGGATTTCGGTTTTGACAATGATTAATTGTCATGTCATGTCGGGGGGGGGGGGGGGGGGATCTTGGGGCTACAGCCCCCAGCCCCGAGAGCTTTGACAATATCAATTTTCGGCCATTTGTCAAAATTATATTTTGGAAATTTAATTTTGTAACTTTCGGGCAAAATCTTCGTACATTTTGGCAAAATTGTATTCATCCATTTTGGGGGATAATCATATGTTTTACAGTTTTATGAAATAATTAACTTTTTGGGGAATTCGTCTCTTCAGGATAGGAACTTTCTTGTCCCCTAGCCTGTCTCTGCTCCCCGTTGAATGAAGAAAATAAATATATCAATATACATATTATACAATAATGGCGGCTTGTTAGGATGCCCCTCAAAAAGGCCCTCATCATGATATATTTGTTTCGTGGCATGTTTATTATGCATCTTTGGCAGATATATACACACCGGACACCCCCGGGTCACGATGTTCCTCAATAAATTACTTTGTTTACATAGCCGCCCATTATGAATTGGCATTGGCAATGGGATACCTAAACAAAGTTGACAAACCAATAATTCATACATACATGATTGTTTTGCTCTGAGGAATGTATTGTGTTAAGTTAACTTTGCTTCGGTTTCCAAGTGTATCATGTCCAAAATTGAATAACTCTTTGATTGATTAATACAAGAGTTGAATTGTTTGTAAAATGTTCTCAAATCGAAATTGTATATCAACCAATCCTAATTATACACCTTCATCTGGTGCATGTCATATTGTTAATTGATTACCACGTGCATTCACTTCCTATAGGCCATACGCGGAATACGGATACAGAAGTCTGACTAATTATTAACCCCATGCAAGCTTTTGGCAAGGTTTATTTATTTATTTATTTATTTGTTTTATTTATTTTATACTGCAGGGTAGGCCTGTTCAGTTATGCAAAACTGCTTTACAAAGGCGCCCTGCATGCAGTTTAACTTGCATGTTGGCAAACAACAAAATATAAACATATACATTACATTATAACAATTCAAAACGAACATAAATGATGGGGAGAGTGAATATAGTTATACAAGGCATCATTAAATATATACACGCATAATAATATAGCATGTTAAGTATCATCTATTATAAAATACAAATTAACGTTCCGAATTCAAGACATAATCGTGCGTTTCCACTTTCAACAAACATTTAAAGAATAAACAAGTTTTATTCCATATTTCGTTCTGAATAAAAATAACAACAACATACAATATAGCGTTGATATATCATAGTCCCCAATCAAAGTGTTTAGGATTTATACATACATAATCACCTAATTGGGCATAATTATAGTCGTTTCTACATGTAGTTTCTACACGGTCGTGGGTTCGATGCTAAGTGCTGTAGTTTGACACTTTGACACAAAATTGTCCGACCTTTTAAAATGAAAAACATGAGGCATAATAGGCCCAGCAGGCTATCATAGAAACAAACGAAACGGACAATTACGGCCTAGAGCAAGTCTTTTCTAAAACTTTAAATGAAATCAAAACGAATTTGACCACAACCAACATTTTGTAAGAAGGCCAGACTCAGTGGTTGTGGCGTCAGTGCATTTCCAATGACAAGTTTCAAGTAGTAATTTCCAAGTAGTAAACATTTGCTTTGAATTATAACAAATCAGAGGTCTAATTAAATCTGGAGTCACACCACTCATGGAAGTGTATTTCTACATAATATGATTTGTTTTATTTTTTGGCACAATTCACTGGAGGCATATTGTGCTTCTCGCATGTAGGCGCTACTCGGTACTTGCGTACTTGAGTACTTCGGGTTTCTCCTCGTACATTCGTACGTATTCCGTGAGAACTGGAATGGGGATGGGCAGTTGTCAGTTGGAATGGTAATATTATGTGATAAAGATGCTGATAAACATAGAATTAGACAAACAAGTTATGGTATACAGAACCAAGATACGTGAATATTGAATAACATGATTATGTTTTGCTTTCATATAATCTAGACACAGATTTAGCTTTTGACGTTACTAAATAACATGATTATGATTGTTTTGCTTTCATAAAATCTACACACAGATTTAGCTCTTGACGTTTTTTTCAGATTCTTATCGTTTAGTATTCATGTTTAATATTGGGTTGCTCTTTGCATGGTGAGTGCAGTATGCTCCTTTTTCAAAATCTTTTCATTTTGGGGGCCTGTTAAACTTCCTGCTGTAGAGTGTAGTGTTATTATAAGAGAGGTTGCCATTAAAATTGTACTTCCGATGCAGAAATACAAAATGTTTATAACTTTATATGGCAGTCACATCTGGTTTGTTTTCCTTCATACCATAATTGGTAATTTTTTCACAATCTTATCGTTAATTAGCATGGATTGGTTGGTGTTCACGGGTCAGTGTTTAGTGTTATCACATTTATACCCCGTTCTTTTTCCTTCCATTTCTTTGTATAGAAGACTGTCGGCATGGTTGGGGGGGGGGGGGGGGGGGCGGGCTGACTGCCCCATGCTCCCTTTCCAAATATTATCGTTCATTCTATGCAGTGATTAGCATCGAGCTGATGCTGATGCATTTTCATTCGTTCCCACGCTTGATGTATAGATCTGACCAGCTGCATACAGCCTGAACGTTGTCAAATCTATACCAAAATCACTTGAAGTTTTCACATTTATATTGTACATTGTTCGATTGTTTGGCTTATACGGTAACAGAAAAATGAAATGGGTTTAGATTTTCAATTGCCTTTCTAATTGTGGAGATGTTTATGATTGAATGAAACACGTCCCGGAACGCTAGGCGAAAAAATTAATATTTTTATTTCGGGGGCTCCTTTTCGGGGGCTACTTTTCCAACTTTCGGGGGCTACTTTTATCATCTCGGGGGCTACAAATTTCCGGGCTCTTTTTCGAATTTTAGGGGCTAATATTAAGCTATAATGC
The DNA here is from genome assembly GCA_037951105.1 of Echinarachnius parma. Classification (NCBI taxonomy): domain Eukaryota; kingdom Metazoa; phylum Echinodermata; class Echinoidea; order Clypeasteroida; family Echinarachniidae; genus Echinarachnius; species Echinarachnius parma. Next base: position 30,073 of record JBAMJV010013427.1, read on the forward strand.
TGTAAGTGATCATCTGATATATAAGCATTTGATCACGATTCAAACAGAAAATCAAAAAAAAAATCTCAAAAAAAAAAAAAAAAAATTGTAAAAAAATAAAAATAATATTTTTTTTTTGGGGGGTGTATACCTTTTTTTTCGGGGGCTCTTTTGGGCATTTCGGGGGCGAATTCCCCCGCCGCCCCTGTGTATTTTTTTCGCTGCCGGAGTGAGTAGGTGATGAAATCTGACATGATTGTTCATTTTTGTGTCCGTTTCTTTTTTTATGAAACTTTCACACATCATTCAGAATAATATTTTATTGCTATTATGATTCAACTCTCATGTATCACTTTTTGAAAAAAATCTTGTGAAATTAATGTTTCATGGATCACGTTAATTTTCGGGAAATTGTGGCATTTTAATACCCACAATAGTCCACCTCAAACATCCTTTGTCTCCAGATCTTCCTCTCAAATTGATCAACTTTAAACGCCTATGTAACCGCGGGCGCGGAACTCCCATTTCCCTGAAGGTACGACATCGTCTGACCATGATCCATGGTCTGAAATGTTCTTCTTATACGCGTACACTTATCTTCTGTTCGTTTAGAAACTCCTTGGACTGACAATATTAGAGATTAATTCTTGCATTACGCGATTGTCTTATAACTGTTTAGAATATGGTCTAGTCTGACGGTTTCTGAGATTTTGGTAGAAATTTGGTAAAAAGATAAAATCATCAGAAAAAGAACATGTCATTTTGGCAGGACCGCAGTTGCGCAAAACTTATATAATGTCTCTGTAAGTTCAGTTTCATTTTAGTTTTCATATTATAAAGTTACAAACAATACAGAGACAATTAATCAATACAATTTAAGACATGTACAATTGTCATGTGTATAAAAATAATGACAATAACAAAAGAATAATATTAAATTCGAATGTATTTTTATATTTGCCAAGCCGCTTCTTAATCTCATGTTTCGCAAAATGTATGAACCATCCACTGCAGAGGCATGCAGCCTTGAAATGAGTCGAGGTTACAACCTACGTTTCTCTTTTCATGTTTTTGATCAGGATTATATCTTGATCCAGACCAGCTGTTCCAGCTTTTCATAATTTTTTTCCTGTCAATATAACATCGGGACGTGAGAAGAGTTGGAGTGAAAGCAAAGACGTGACAATTGAGACAAAGGGAGAGGGGGCAGTGGCGTAGTGTGGTTGGGCCGATTGTTTTAAAAAGGATTGTTTGTTTTTGCAAACTATTGGGGGTACGCGCCCCCGTTCGCCTCGTTACTGGGCCTCTTGGGGGGAGGAGGGGGGGGGGGGGTGTTGTCGGATTGTCCCCCTGTGGGAATTTCCCCCTGCCCCATCACTGCCCTCAGAGTACATCTGTGAGAAGATGGGCAAGTAAGGGTATTATGCACCGTGTGCATATCGTTCGCAAGATGGTACCGCGCTTCCCAACCACCTTTGTGTTCGACTTCGAGTAAAGGAATGGCGAGGTGGGCAACATTTTCGCTACAGGAGGAAAGTGCCCACTATATCCCTATCCTATCTGCCCTATCTATAGAGCTATACCCAACTTTTTTCTGATTTTCAGAAGGGCAAAATCACTACACTTCTTGCCCATCTTCTCACAGATGCACTGAGTACGCACAAAGTAACTAGCGAACTATGGCGAACAGCGGTGTATAGCATCCTCACGCATGACATGCAGTCTTTAAATCGGAGAAGATGGAGACGGCACCCCTCTGTTAATATCAGCACTGGAATAAAAGAAAGAAAGAAAAAAAATCATCATTATTATACCCCTCCCCGATATACTCTTAAGTGTGAGGGATGCCACGAGCCACGACAAAATACAGAAAGCCAATACGCTTTTCGGGGGCACAGGATGACCTCCTCAAAGAAATCCTTGCCACATCCATGCCAAATCTTTTTGTTTTTTTGTTCATGGATATACGCATTAAGAGTCATATTTTGTGTTTGATCGATGCTTTGTTCATAATTATCAAATTTTTCTTATGGTAAGTAGCATCCCATTGCAGAAGGAGCTGCAATCGATTATAAGGTCGTAATTGATGGCAAGTCAGCAATCAGATTTGTGCATATGATTTTAGTCACAAGCTCAAAATTTGATTCAAGTGATGTTCCCTTTTGCTTTATCGACATGTATTGTACCTAAACAATTTTCTGGGTCTATAAACATCAGAAACATCCAGTGCTTTGGCATTGTTTGTTTGTATGTGTGTTTCGCTGGCACCCATCCAAGGCCTACTTCAATAACGACTGATATGTTGCAGTGAGCAGTTGCATTAATATGTTTCTTTAATTCGAAAGTTGAATGCAATAGTTTTTTTTTATTAGCGTCCAGTTGTACCATCGGTACCTGGGATTCACTTACTCCATTCTCAAGAGACTGCATGATAAATCCATTCCAGATTATTTATGGTTATCACGTGTTTGGGGTCACCATTGTGTAACCCCCTCGACGCCTTTCGGGGTGACCTGGAAAGATAGGGTTCAAACCTCAGCATGCATGCGACGTGACAACAGTGGCTTCCCACGTTGAGTTGTGTAGTATACTAGTAATAAGTGGCTCCATATTTTGCCACGCTGCTGGAACTTGGAAGCAGCATCAACGACAAGTTTGTATATAGGTAATACTTTCTCTCGTGCCTCTGCGCCCATTGACGTTTCATGTGATAAAGAAAGAAGGTGTGTGCTTATGTGCATTGTTTTATTTGTTTATGAGGGGGTAGAGACTATAGAAGCTATAGTGGGGGGGGGGGGGGGGGTAAATATGTGTGCATGCACTCTAATGGGAATCTATCAGTATCGGGACGAACTTGAGGCCTTATTATCAAGGGACTTATTTCACAAAAGAGCCGTTAAAACGTAAGAGGGCGCTCTCTAAACACTCATCGGTTTCAACCATTTTGAATAAAATATTGTGCATGTGATGTTTTGTTGACATAGTGATTAGATAGAGAAATAACCAACAACTATTTAGATACCTATTTTGTAACTTTTTGAAAAGAGGAAGCATTTTTTTGAAATTTTAACGGCTGGTTCAAAATTATCTAATAAACCTGGAGCCCCAGCTTTATTACAAATTGTTATATTTATGGATATTTCAGCCGTCTCTGAACCGATTTTGATCAAACAAAGATGATTTTATTATTTAAATATTATGCTCTTTCAAATTTTACACTCAGTTTTTCATTACCTCACAACAACAAAAAAGTAGTCTAGCGCCCTCTCTATCAAAACTCAACTATCCCTTTAAGTAAGCAATGAGTGGCAATGTTTGAATATGAATATACTACACTACATGGTCTGTATCTCATTTGTAATTGTTATGTAAGGAAGGAAGAGGTCCGGAGCCTATAGAAGAAGAAAACGTATCATGATGATGTGGACTCTATATTATATTTTTTTAAAGGTGGTTTATCATTTCCACTTCCATGGTATCCATAAACCTCTTTTGTGAAGTCCAGCCTATCAAGAATTATAGTCCACATGGAGTGATTTTGAGCATAATCACCAGAGATATAAAAGTCTAAAAGGGATAAAGTTATATACAAATAAGGAAGGAACAGAGACCCTTTTTCCATTTTTATGTACATAAAGTTCGTAACTTTGTAAGCAAAGTTTGTTGCTTTGCCCGCCGTGTGAACGTGAGTTTATTGGGTCACAAGTTTATGATCACTCGCGGTTGTCTGATCGAGGCACTTTAATCTTTGCGAGGAGATTATTTTTGGATTTGCTGTGAATTTCCATTTTCCTGTTCGATGTATCTTGACACCCATACCTATTATAATGGCCGTACATGTATTATCTTTGTAAACATTGTCAATGGTTGTTGACCGTAAGTTTATTATAACAAGAAACACCCTGTCCGGTTTATAGCGACGATTAGAGAGACCGACGATCCATGATGCAGCCCGATACCAGGTGGCCTTTGATATATTCACTACTAAAAAGTACTACCATACAACTACAAGAATCGTATACATAAACATAATTCGATTGAAATATAATATTGATGAAACAAAATCAATAATAACGTAAGGCTAATGAAAAGGCATGTTGTACTTGTAGAGCTTGTAACATTGTTGGCAAGTGCAAAAATGATGAGTGATTAATACAATGTGTATTGGAGTAATCTGATATGTCCACAAAGTAGTGTGTGAAAATTTCACGTCAGTTGGATGTTTTGGGGCTGAGATATGAGCAAAAATGCGAAGTGATATTCACTAACTCATTGTACTTACTTTGTACACGACATGAAATTATCCCGTAGACAATTTCATATCTGAACACTTCAATCGTAAATATCTTTTGAACGAATACAATTCGAAAAACCGAAACCTGTCCCGTGCTTTTATTGTTATTATCATAGACCTATAGTAGGTATATGTTATTATGAAATATGAATACAACCAATGCATGACAATTACAGGGAACCGCTAGAATTATAATTGGATTTTGAGGATTTTGACAATGTTACTACTTACTAGTCCCTTTAGGGTCTTCAGCCCTCTTTATAAAATCATTTGTACACCGATGTGGCACCAATGATGCGGGGGTGATGCGGTCGGCTTATTGACGGTTGGGGATGTGGTGCAGGGATTAAGTAGACCCGCGAGACCAAAATGTCTGCGTTGTAAATACCAGATACATGAAGTTGATGTACATTGTACAATAACAAACATCATTCAACTTGTACATTACAGTATTATTGTCGAAAAAGAAAGTAAAGTAAGATATTTAAGTCTTTTCGGTTTTGGAAGGTGTGTCACCGTGGAAGTGGGATTAGTGGTAAAAACAAAACTAGTAAAGGTGAATGACATTCGTAGTGGTATGGTAGTGGTGGTTACAACAATAACAAGTATTATACCAAAACTCCCATATCCCTGATTATACTGAGCTGGGGGAAGTTAGACCTCCAATTAGCATGATTAGGCCCCGTTGCAGGAAGAGATACAATCGATTGTAAGTTACAATTAATTGCAAGTCAGATCATGTGTTTTACATGCGCAAATCTGATTGGTTGGAACGCGCACATATATGACTTACAATCGATTGTATCTCTTTCTGCAACGTGGCCCAAGTCTCCAACATCTCTCCAGCAGATCAACCATGCAATATTGCCTGTCTCCACGAGTCCACTGAACGCCTGGGGATGGTGATCATTATGAAAGAAAACCCTATTTTATAGAGGCATGTATACTCCGCAAAAAAAGAAACTGGACACTTGTATAAGTTGAAATATTTCATATTAATGTACGATAAATTGTACATTATCATATATCAAATTAAGGGGAATTTAGTCCTCTACATGCAGGGTATAAATTAAAGGTGCAATCGTTCATGCATGAAATGCAATGGTCAATTAACAATAGCAAGGTCCGTTTTCAAAAATAGCAAAAACAATGGAGGACCACACCATTCGACTGAAATGATAGTAAGCGTTTCACTTAAAACAAGATGTGCGGGGCAATTAAATTATGACATTATTTAACTTTATTGTTATAAACAAACTCTGAAAATACAAATTTGTCAATAAAACAGGGCCAGGTTATGAGAGCTTCATCATACTGGTCTGTATTAGAGGCATGAAGCTTGTCTGTTTCATGTGTCCCCTGCAATTTTAACCATAGTTACCTAGAGAAATCTCATGTTAAAGACTGCCCAACTGTTTGACCAAGGGTGACATCAGGTTTTGAAGATCTTTGGACTACGGTAGAATTCTGGAGAATAATTTATACCATTTTTCATGCTGAAATAAGGGCACAAACTGTGGTTTCGACTAATAAACCTTTGCCATGGTATTCCCCATTTTGTTACTTTTGGATGAAAAAACTTATAACGTTCACAATTTGTCTTCATTTATACTTTTTATTGAGATGAAGATAGAAAAGGTCACATTTTTAATGAAAAATTATGCCACGTCATGAATATAGCGTTTGAGATTATGCTTATCAACATTAATATGGTTGAGTGGATGTTCCATTTTTGCTATTTTTGAAAACAGACCTTGCTGTGGTTAATTGACCGTGACAAGTCATGCATGAATTATTTCATATGGATTTCATGCCAATATTGAAGAGGGTAGTTTTATCTTTAATTTGATATACAATATCATATATTTTATCGTTAATGAATACGAAATATTTGGTCTTATACAAGTGTCCAGTTTCTTTTTTTGCGGAGTATATTTCTGGTTCTGGTTACAACTATACTGTTACAGTCCAGTTATTTCTGTGCAGCCATTAGCTGAATTTGCTCTTTTTGCCGACAACTGTTTGGCCCGATCTCGGATTTGAAATACATAAAACCAGCGTACCCACGATCTTTCATCCGAGGTCATGGTTTTGTTTATATGTTCCGCCCACTGGATTATTTTGATAGAGTTCAGAATTTCACAAGCTAGTATAACCGGGACTGACCCCTTCCCTTCAGGCTTACGACATCGAGTGCATCAGCCCTTTTTAAAATGAAATGATTTTGTGGTAAGAAAACTTTCTTTCATTAAAACAAAACTATATTTTTTCGAATTTGCGATTTAATACTTTTTACCAATTATCATTATGCACAGATTTACATTGATATGAATATGAGGGCTTGGCATTTTTTTTTGTAATAAAAAATTAAAGGCCCGGACAAACTGGGTTTACTCTCTTCGCAGATTACTCAGCATATTTTACGCATTTTCTTTCAAATTCGATTGGCAGATGTTATTTATATATGTATGCCATTTTTTTTTATATTTGGTATAACTATAAGTTTCAGGGGATTTCATCAGATGTAGTTGTAATCGATCCACCAGAAGTCCATAACATAAGAACCTGTCAGTGTCAAGTATTTGTATTATATTTCTTCTTATATTTCTGATTATCATGCCTATTCTTCAATCATGACGAGTCTTGCAGATATACGATAGTTTAGTATTAATACGAAGCAAAAAAGACTGCTGAAAACTACTCAATCCAAAGTTAATGTGAAAAAAAAATAAAAAGGGCCAGAACTTTCAATCCTAAAGCTGAATCATCAAAATACGTTATTATAATATAGTAATGTATATCAATGTCGTAGCATGACTGTCGTAGCATGCATTCTTATGTTATGTACGGAGATTACCAAGGAGGTACTACTTGCTACCAGGGAAGTGGATGGTTCTACATGTTCTATGACATGTATATTTCTGTATTCGCCGTTTGTTTTGTTTTTCATGTTTTTTTTTCTTTCCCCGTAATCAGTAATGGTTAGGTTTCAAAAAGTCTTGTTCTTCATAATAATATTATACTCCTGTTATCTTTCTTTGTCATGATTAACTGTGTATGCTATAGATTATCTAGAGATCTAATGACATCACTAATCAGGACCTGCAGCAGGGCTACACCATTATATGGGACACATTTCAACTTCAAGGCGCTAATCATTATAGGCTAAAAGAAGTAATTCCACCTTCTCATATATACAATATAACGTGTGTAAAAATAATAGTGGGCCAGTAGTCCTATAATGTTCAGTCTTCAGATTTCCACAACATAAGTCAGTCATGAGATAGAGTTCAGGAAACGCACCCGAAGTTGAACGGGAATAAAGATATTTACGATTGAAGTGTTCAGATTTTATAATTTCCACTCGATAGTCATAACTGCAGTAACTGTGTACAAAGTTAGTGAAGGGAATTTCCCTATTCATTTTTGCTCATATGTGAAATGTTACAATACTCAGAGGACATATAATTATATCATGAAATCACAAAGATATACACCTTTTACCAACCATTCATTCATCACTTTTTGCACTTGCCAACACAGTTACTAATACTAGAGGTTGACACTTGACATGTTGATTGTGGTCTGTGGAGGTGTGTCACACCATGGTCACACCCACTGATTTACACGAAGTGTAAAAGATCAGTGGTCATACTGTCAAAGCATGCAGTATAGGTCGGTCCATGGTCATATAGTAGTCCTAGTAGTACAGGTTCATGGTCACATCGATGTTGTGGTTGGGCCTGGGGGACTGGGTTCATTGCAGCCTTATGTACCGTGCATGAACGATGGACTGTTGTTGTTGTTGTAATTTAGTTCTTTTTGGCGATTAGTCTATTATTGACTATTGTCGCCACCTACGTTTCTTTCTTTATATTTTTATGTATTTATATTATCAATAATTATATAAGTATACATTTATTTTGTTTATTTCTTTTTCAAAACAAAAATATAAATAATATTTTTTTTTTAAATCTTCTGTTGGGAATGAATATTGAATAGTCTTATGACAAGGCCTCTGGTGTGGATGTCAGAACTTACTCGTGCACAGGAGGAGACGGTCGCTACTCGTGTGATAGCCGCGTTCGCCAGTTGTTTTGGTCACACATTAGTTTAGTTTAGAGGCGAGTAAGTGTCTAGTGAAAATGGCTACGGCAAAGGCCGCTGGTCTTTTTAAATGGTTAAAATGGTTAAATTGGTTTATTATTTGTGTATGTGTGTGGGGGGGGGGGGGGGGGAGGGGGGAGGTCAAGAATTACACACGAAGGAAAGGGTTCGTTACCACTGTAGTTATTCCACCATAGTTTATTTAAACTATAGTATACAACTTACGGCAAATATACTTATTACAGTGCGACTGTGCGATACAATAATATTTTTTAGAAATTGGAGACAATTTCCAAGCCTGTCAGCAATAACCGTCTCGGGAGCTCTTTTTGGGGTTTAATTTTGTACATTCTGGGGGCCAAATCACCCGTGAGCACCCTAGAAAAATGTATTTTGCCATATATCGCGCATTTTACGAATTATGACAGCGTCATAATTATGGAGAAGAAATCACTGGATGTGTTTCAAATTACAAATTCGGCAGAATAAATTCGACTTCCCGTTCCATAAACATAATTTGTCTAACGTTATATTGATAAGAAAGTTGCTCGTAACTGTTTGAGTGTTGAACCATTGTTTAAATAAGCTTTATTATACTTTAATTG
>JBAMJV010013428.1:0-30000 GCA_037951105.1 Echinarachnius parma
GTTATAACAGAGCTCGTTATAAAAAAGGTTCCACTGTACCTACTTCTAAAGTGGGGCCAACACTATTTTCTGTAAAAAAACAAATGCATGAAATGGTAACACTATTTTTAATAGTATTTTAATATAGATATATCCACCATCCACTTGATACACATCATTGACATGGGCGTAAATCTGTCATTGATACCCATTCATCAGGGGGGATGATCTATTCATTCATCCCCCCTGATGAATAGGTATTACATAAGTATTTACGCCCATGATCATTGCACATATCAAAATTAAATCACCAGAAAAAACATGTTTCTTAATTTGTTTTGTTATACAGCAATTTGAATTAAATACACTGATCAAATCCACTTAAAATCCCTTTTGACTGCTAATTACCAACAGAAATTGTATATCGACGATTCAAAATCACATAATTTGAATAAGCCAACCATAAAGAGTAGTGCATTACAAAATCATCAAAGGAAATTAAAACACAATGTAATTTACGAATGGCGTTTTAGGGGCAGTTCAGTGATACTAGTAATATGAAAATAGGTTTATTTGGGTTGGTAATTATTAAAAGACATAATTACTCACTTGAGCCTTACTTGTATCATAGGTATTGGTACTGCTATTTGCACGTCATCCATAACATTTCTATTGCAACGTACAAGGTGGTCGCTACAGGTTAGCACACACACATTAAACATGGCAGATCAGTCAGTATACCCCGTGAAGAACTATTTTATGAAAGTCTACCTCACCAATTCAAATGGATGCATGTTCCTTGTTAGATGACCTAGAGACAAGCTATGTTCCTATTAAATATACCATTATACCTGGGATAAACCTTACATACATTGCTTGTTGCTAAGGAGTTCAAAAGGTTGGTCTGTGTCGGTGTGGTGAATAGTTAGACAAAAATTTAAAGAAAACACTGTAAGAAAACATAGTTTCTTTAAATTTAATTTTTTTTTTTAAATTGCTTGTTGCTATGTATACAAACCTCTGGCAAGCATTCAGGTTGCCAAGAACAACCTTTGTAAATAGGATATGCATAGTTGTATATACATATATATGTACCATTGGATCCGATTGAGTTTGAATCTTGAATACTTGCAACTGAACATCCTTTAACCCATGTTGTTTTTTAAATTTGGTACATACCATGCATTCTCCATAGAGCGGTTTTCTGGACCATTCTAGAATGGGTAAATTTTTGTGGAGAGTTTCTGATATCATTCTGTACTTTCTAACTGGCCCAAATTCCAGATAAACACCGAAGATAGCCTATCACCTTCCTCCTTTTCCAAGTATTTTCAAAAAAATAGTTTCAAGTCATATGCAGTATTCAAAGGTACATGTATTAAAAAGTCTTTGAAAACGTCAAAATTTGGGCAATACTCATTTATATTTAGCACTGTAGTAGTCTCTGATAACATTCAGTACTATCTCCTACATGCTTAGCCTTGCTTACATGTAGATCTGCCATACCTTCATGAAAACCCTTTGAATGGCTTCAATTTTCCTTGCTTGGACTAGTTAATGTCATCAAAAGTCTTCAGAAACTTTCAATTGAGTGAAACATTCATTTACATGTTTCACCATATTAGTCTCTTATATCACTCAATATTCTCTCCTTCATGTTTAACTTTGCCTTGGACTACCAAGATTCCATGCAAACCCACATAAGGCAGCCATTTTCCTCCCTTTTCCAAATATTCTCTGCTGTTATGAGTAATAGATTAGAAAACAGTGTTAAAATAGTCCCGAAAGCTACACAATTGTGGGTAATTCTCATTTATGTTTAGCACCGTAGTCTCTTATATCATTTAGTACCCTCTCCTTCATGTTAAGCTGCGCTTTAATCTGCCATAATTCCATATAAACCCACATAAGGCAGCCATTTTCCTTTCTCGTGTTCCCGCAGTGTGAGTCATATTTCAGTATTTCCTTCACCCCCTTGAATAATCCAAGATCCTTCTGGAAGGGTCGCTCCACCACAAAATTCTGAAGCCGTTCCTCGACTGCAAATCTCCCCTCCTTCGATGAAAAGAGGCGAAAAGAACAATTATTCATGAAGTAAAAAGAAATCACTCAGGCAGAGTTTTAAATACCACTGAACTGTTAGGTATACGTGTACATGAATATTCAAGCTTGAAAAATAAGCCTATAATATAATGTGAATTGTAGTGATAAGAATATATAATATTTTTAATTTTATTATAAAAGGCATAAACTAGCAATTTATTAATAATGCATTTATTTTGATTTTGCCATGATGCTCTTTATACTTTTCATGAGATTTGATCAAGCTCAGAACCGCCATTCCTCAACATGTAATATTGACTTATGATACTGGTGATTGATTATTCCCATAAATGTTATCACAAGAGAATTCCTTGACAAGTCGATGCTTATAATGCATGAACTGGGTCTAGCCTAGATATTACCTTCAATTTTATGGGGCTGCAGTAAATGTCCTGCCGTTCTTCTAGCAATTCAGCAATCGTGTCCAGGTCACTACGGATGTCTTTCAGCCGCTGTTGTTCTCTCTTCTCTGTGATGTTAGCGTGACTTTGGTAGTTCCGGACCTGCTGTTTCAGGTCCTGGATCTCACGATGCAAGGAGGAGATCCGTCCTGAGCCTTCGGGATCCGATTCATACTGCAATCGCCTTGTTAGCTTCCAACCTGACAGGATTAAAGCGACAAATTATAAACAAAGAGCAATAATAATGTTGCTTCACAATCAAACCTCAAGTCCCTGAAATACTAGGCAGGTGCTTTACTTACTGAGGAACAAAGCTCTTGAAACCCTTTTAAATATTGTTTGCAAGTCAAACGCTATATAAACCCAACACAAACCTGAACTAGATGCAGTGCACTCAGGGAGCGCATACCTCCGCCAACACTCGAATTTTGATGTTTGCATGACCTTGACCTTGCCCTTTGACTTTTGATGTAGAAAATTTAATGGGTTCTATTCTTGATGAACACGAAGCTTCTACGAAAATTGGTCGAGATATCTGTGAAATTGTGCGCAGGAGACTGGTGACGAACAAACAAGCAAACAAACAAAAAACAAAACAAACGGGACCGAAAAAATTACCTCCTCCAACTTCGATGACGGAGGTAGTAATAGGATGATGGATCGCGATTTCAACTTTGGGATAAATGTGAGGGATATACTGATTTGATCCAACTTTTTTCTTTTCTTTCCCACTAAAAAAGAAAGTATTTTCCTATCACTAATTTCCAAATATTTGGACTTGTATATCAATATTAGTTTAGCCACCCAACAGGGGAAAATCATTAATTTTTTGTGGGTTTTGTTTGGTTCTGCTTGGTGGGGGGAATTAAAAACCCTTACCCAATGCCCCCCCCCCCCCCCCCTCCCCCCTTCTGCTTAGTTACGTCATGCCAAAAGGGCCCATTTAATTGTGAGTCAATGTTGTGAGTCAACTAGCCAGTTTTCTCACCTAGAAAGACGGGGATAACATACGGAACTGCGTACGGCAGGAAGACATCTTTGATCAGTCTGCCAACCTTTGCCTGCCAGGCTTCGGGCGGATCGGGGGGAAAGTTCAGATCATTTAAGTTGTTCATCTCGTTGTCCGGGTTCTTGTTGGTTCCCTCAAGAGTACTCTAGCCTCTAGGCTCAAGTCTTCTTGGAATCTAAGGGGGATTTCAACCAAACAAAGAAAATAAGGGACAAATTAATTCTCTACATCATTCATAAAAAATTGATTTAATTGAACACTGATTTTCACTACATTTATTCAGAGGAGAAGTCATCATCAGACATTATAACTTAGAAGTCTTAGCTGTGTCAGTGAACAAATTGGAAACTTTCTTGGTCGTCGATTTACTTTTTAGTTACAGTTGAGTTAGTTCCTAGTTGTTGTACCCTTGACTTAGTTACCATTGTCTTGACCATGGCATTGTTATCTGCAGGAGATGTGAAAGTGTTAAATGTTTTTTTTTTTTATAAACTCTGTTGTTAGAGAGAATGTTGAGCGTTGTTAAGAAGAGAAAAGAGGTAGTATTTCACCTGTCTACAATACTAGGAGAGATCAATATTACGAGGTATAGCAAGGGGTTGCAATACCGAACGGGTTGTATTACCGTACATGCAAATTCCAATAGGAAAAACGTTCGAATTTTGAAAGTTGAATTTGAAAGTCGGCATTAACGGAGGATAATAAATGGATGTTTAGCAAACATTTTCCACCATTTCCCGAAGAAAATAAGCGCCCTGAGGCGTTATACGCGCGCTTTGCCGCGCACCAGTGGCAGCGCGCATGTCAATGACATTCCCATGCAAAACATTCACGTTTGGTGCGTCCGGTTAATACAACCCGGTTTGTGCGCTACAAAAAATCTGCTTTCTTGAAAGGGTGCCGTAAAAGTTCAATTTGCGTAAGTTTGCCGCTTTTTTCTACGAAATAAGTCATCAATTCTTTATCTTGAGAATATATAGATCACTTATTTGTGTTTTATTCATATCTCTGTTCTTCATGTTGATCGTTTTCATGGCGTAAAGAAATGGTATCCGGTAATAGGACCCAATACCATACTCCAACGCACGTACGCGACGGGCGTTTCAAGACAGTGAAGAAGACGAACTACAAGTACAACGTCGAAGCATCACACAAAAACAGCCGAGCTCAGGATCGACGGCCGATCGTCAACGTCACGTCCGCGAGCGTAGATAGTTGCCCCGTCCGGCCGGGCCAGCGCACAGCAGTGTAAGCTACCTCAGTCACGATTAGCAGAGCGGCACATCGACATCATATCACGTAATCTGTGCGGTCAGGACGGCGGCGCGGCGGCGGGGTTGGCCGCGTCGATCGACTCGTAGCTAGCGCTAGCGCCAATGCAGCGATCAACAAAAATCACTTCCGGATTGTGAGCAGCTGACGGAATGTTATCCTACCTGTCGTGATCTGTGATTGGACAATTGAGACTTCCTACGGAATAATTGGCTAATCACAGCTTCAGTTTCTCTTACTTCAGCATTGGCAAAACTATGATAGTCGCATTCAAGGGCATAGTAACTATTGAGTTATTTAAAGCGCTTCATAAAACATTCTAGTGAATTCAAATATGAATAGTGTATACGAAAATCGAATGCTTAGACATTTTTGTAACAATTTTAGAAGGCAAAATGCATTTATTGCACCTGATTATTAAATTGAAATTGAATTGAACACATTCCATATATCTAATCACTTTGAAGGAAGACTAAATACCGTTATGTATAAATTGTGTATGTACGATATGCAATTGTGTACATAATTTGCATTGGAAGGATTCTAGAACAATATCGAAACCACTGGATAACAATAGATTTTTCGATTCAAGAACACGCCTTCGGAATATGACGGAATAAAATCGGATATATACTATGTCAAAGATAAAGTTCGGTAGATCATCGGTAAGGAATATATAATGGCGAACCAGGATGGTTTCTCGCAGAAACCACCGACAATTCGACAGGTTACAGACGAAGATCCTCTTCCGGTAAATTGGGAAATGTTGATTGATCCGACCACAGGTTGGCCGTTCTTCGTGAACCACGTCGCTCGCGCCACTACCTGGGACGACCCGCGGGGAGGGGAGGAGACGGCATCAAACAACACCGCCGAGGAGCAAGAATTTTTTTCTGATAGACAGGTATGAAATTGACAAAATTATATAATTTGTTGTAATGTATGGCTTCTAGTTCTAGTTCTAGTTGTAATTGAGATCTGTGGTGGAGTGTGTTGCGTACCTAACAACTTGTATTAAATCCTTTCTAGAAAATTTCACATTTTAGAAAATTTACTTTTTTAGTTAATTTTTGTATTCACATGTTTTGAAATTTTTGTAATTTGACATAATTTTGAGTTTGAAGTCATTTTTGAGGAGTTTGTTTGCAGACTGCAGAGAAAGCAGAAGAATTTGTGCGTTGCTTGGCCCGGAGCTCGGAGTAGTTATTATTTTGGGGGCGATAATTTCAGTTGTCTTTTAGTTTGACTTTGTTTTAGTTTTACAAAAAGTGAGTGGATTGTTTGCCCGAGTAAATTGTAATTTTGCCGCGCAGTTATCCTTTGATATTTTACACATCCTTAGTATTCTTATTTTACTCATCGCTGGTATTATTGGTAAGTAAGAATGAAAACACAGGAACTAATTTTTATCTTCGCTAGATGGAAGAGCACACAACACAAATTAGGAATACAATACAATTTCTTGTAACTGTGCGCAGTCAGGCAGTGAAGCTAGCCAAGTAGACGGAAGGAAGACACATTTTGGGACATTTTTATTAACATGTCATTCCTTCCGCCATGTCTCACAGTGTAACAAAATGGAAGGGCTATTTTGTGTAAAAATAAAGCCTAAATTTCGTTGGAAATATTTTGGCTACTCATCTGAATTTCGATGACTAGGTCGTTGATATGGTCAGATCCTGCTGTCCTATGGACGATTCCGATTAAAAAACGGGGGGAAAATCCACTTTTCCGAAAATAATACGGCCAGAAGTGATGTGTACAAGATTTCCTATATCATTATCGGTTATTGTGTACCGTGCACATGCGATATTGTCGCCATGCACCATTGCATACCATGTAAACATGTTATTATTGTTGTTGCCAAATTTGTATTGCGACAACGTCGCTCCTTTTTATTCAGGTAATATTAAACCTCTTTAAAAACAATATAGCCAAACAAAAAGTTAAACAATATATTTCCTACGTTATAGGTTTTTATCATTTTAATTTATTTTTATTTAGGTGTTACTTTCCAATTTTTTAAAGAAAAATGTAACATTGTGTAAATTGGCACTTTTGGTGCCACAATCAATATTTTAGCCCCGTATTTCAGGAAGACTGGTAAACACATTTTCAAATACACATTCACATTGACAGGATTGACGAAGGTCAATCAGAAAGATCGTTGTATACATGCACATCAGTTGTCGCTCCTTTTTATTCAGGTAACATTAAACCTTAAAAAACAACCATGCCCATTCTCTCGGGCCTCGGCACACAGCTGAATGCACACTATTGCACACGTATTGCTCGTTGTTCGATGCTATGACGGGCAGTAAGTGCGATTTAGGACAGGTCCAAGCTATTTGACTTGTGACGTACGGGACATTTCACAAATTCAATTGAATATTATTAAGAGGAAGGAGCTTTGATTTGGAATCTTTTTGGTGCTTTGGAAAGCTACTTGTAGTCACACCCTAAAATGCAAATTTTTAAAATTAAAATCGCTCATTAAAATTTAATTATGCTAATTAATATGCAGCGTGACGTACAGGACCAGAGAAATTTTTTTGACTTTTTCAGAAAATTGTGTATCATGGAAACTCTGAATCTTCAGGGCTGATAATAACTTCTTTGTAATGTATGCATTCAGTAAACATTTTAGTACACACTAAACAAAAAAAATTCTTTCATGACTATTTTTCTCATGATAATTAACGAAAGAAAATAAGTACCGTAGTTGCTGGAGAACCCGGACAGTCACACACAACACAGATAGCACAGTGCGTCATTGACTTTGTACACACACCGTGCGCGGTGTCCGGGTTCTCCTGCACTGCGATAAATTGAACCTTCGTGCATGAAATCGCGCCGTGCGGAAACCCGCTTTGCCGTTGAGCGATAATTTTTTATCAGCGAAGGCACCGCGATATTACGGTCCAATTGGTGTAAGTTTCTACCGAAATGAACTACTGAGCGTAGATTTACAAAAGCGAGAATAAAGATTATAAAAATTGTAATCTCAAATTATCGTGAATAAAATAAAAAATAACAAATGTTGGAGTTTAAAGACCGACTTTCAAGCGATTTTCTGGATAACCAGGAGGACTACAGAACAGCAATATACATGTATTTTATGAGCAATATGCAGATAAATCGTTTGATATAAGTTTCGAGTCGCATGTTCAGTGCATTATCGGCAAATCTAATTTCAAAGGTAGCCCTGTCCATTTTTTGGCCGGGTTCTCCCCCCGTCCGGGTTCTCCAGCACCTACGGTATGCGCACGTACGGGAAATTTTTCCCTCAAGTTTTATTTGTAATTTTTCTATATTTATTTCAAAATCTGTAATTCTATTTTGCAATATATTTGTTCTTATTGTATAAATCTAATATTCTGATGGCTTAGAAATTAAAAACACTTCAATTAAAATTTGTAATCAAACTTTTAAAAAGTGAAGCTCTGAGGAACAATAATTTTCATTAATTACATGTAAGTTAAAGAATAATTTCATTTCGCTTCAAAATGTGTAGGTTACTTTCTTCTGATGTAAATTACTTTTTAATTTGCCAAAAAAGAGATAAATATGAGTAAATTAAACAGAATCATAAAACATGTGGCAACTTACATGAAATCCTACACATGGGACTGTTCAGAAGAAAAAGTAATACTATTGTGTGCCTTTTTAGCACTTTCTTACAGTTTTTGAACCTGTTTGGAATGTCTTGGTGTACTGAACCACTGTAATACTGTCTTTCCATCATTTACATGCAGTTTCCCTACTCAAATTGATTGTCTAGTATTTTAGATAATTAATTAAAGGTAATTTTAAGATATTTAAAATTTCCCCCTCAAGACATATTTTCATGAAAATATAGCTATATATCACGAAGTACAAAATGGAAAACATTCTTTTAAGAGGTGACTCCTGAAGGGAAGACCTTCTGAGCTTCTGGAGAGTACATGTGTATCTTTGTATTCTTATGATGATTAGCGGTTAAAACACAAACAAATAATTTGTACCTGACTTGCCATTGCTTTAACACTGAAAATGTCCCGTACGTCACACTTTTGTCCCGTACGTCACATTTGTTAATTAGCTAATAAAAATTTTGTTTAAATAAAAATTGTCCATAAAACTTAGCTAGCAGGTGAGGAGTATGATAAATTAGAACTTCACAGAATATGAAAGGAAAAAATCAACTGTTTCATACTGAAATATTTAAAAATGTGCTCATTTTTGTGACATACGGGACATAGCATTTTGGACACGCCCTAATTAGCATAATTAATTAATTTTGAAACTTGAAAATTTGGTCAACAAATGCTTGATTGATTAAATAAATAATAGAAATAAAAACATAATGTCCCGTACGTCACGCTAATATTTGAAATATGCAAATTAGATGTCCCCTACTCATTAAATATATGCAGATTATGCAAATTTCTATACTAAAAATCTGAACTTGATACCAAATTTGACACTCTAAAATGAAGATGAATTTTCCCCATCAAGGGGGACATTAGCTTGGACCTGCCCTTTATCAGACACTGACTTGATACAAATTGACAAAAATGGGAACCTGACACAGCGCCCTAAATCAAAAACTACACAACCAAAATGACTGTTCTTGGTATCATTTTTTGTGTGGAAAAGACACCCTATCCGATGGACAATCATTTTATTATTATATTTTGGAAAGTTTCCCGTTCTGTTTTTTGGGGCCACCCTGTATAGTAAAACCGAGTATAAGCAGCCTAAGCAGCCTGCACATTGCTTCCATCATACTTTAAAAATCTACTTGAAAAGAAGCGTCTGTTGAACATTGGATGAAGGGGTTGATGAGGACAATTAAGAGAATCTAAATAGCCCCCTCATAGGCCTGCATAAACTGTTAAACTGAGCACTCCTTTTGATGGCAGTGCGTAAGAGCAGCTGTGACGAAAATAAGATACAGACTTCTGGGGACATCAAGATGGACATCCGTTGATCCGACAGACCAACAGAACAGTATCTGCACAAATTGTACTACTGACTGAATTCTCAACAGCGGGTTCAATTGAATCCCTGTTTATTTCACAGCATTTTACATTATAACATTTTTCAGAAGAAGCCCTATTTTCTTTGCTCATTTTCATAATATGTGACCGGCTATAGCAAAACCCAGGTACTTGTCGGTAATTCATTGTTTGCAGAAATGGGCATTTTAAGTTTTATAAAATGTGTAAAAGACCTATGATTGTAAAATTGAAACAATCATATCTTCACCAATTTGTCAGAACAAAGCAACAAATGAAAGCTTGTGATGAGGTCTTTCTAATGATATGAAAATCTACATTTTGATTTTTACGGACAAGTGCCGGGTTTTTTCTATAGCCGATCACATACTGACTGAATTTTCAAGAGCGGGTTCAATTGAATCCCTGTTTATTTCACAGCATTTTACATTTACATTTTCCACATGAAGCCCTATTTTCTCATTTTCATAATATATTTCTGGTCAGTTTCTGGAACATTCTTGAAAGTGAAATTAATGCTTTTCATTTTTTTAAATCCTTAAAGTGATGCCTGTAAAGTGTCAGATATTGCACAAAATGACATTTGAGACTTCAATCCTATAGCAATATCATTGTAAAATACAATTGAAAGATTTGTGAAAGTTTGAAAGAAAACGAACACTGTTTACCTAGTGAAAAAAACGAATATTGAGTTCATATTTTATCACCGAATACTGATGGTCTGCCATACTTTAGTCACACTCACAGTAATGAATGATCCGTTTGAGATATTCGCACCAGTGTATTTTTACACACGTAGTACATAATTCATGGAATTTGAACTCGCTCGGCTCAAAGTTCAATCTCCGGAATGTTCTCACGGGTGCTGCATGCGGACGTTCTCAGCTAAGACATTGTACTTTTTTTCAATTGCGTTGATTAACGCTTTAGAAATAATGATTTTCAATGATAATTATCTTCATACTAAAGGGACATTTGAAAAAATCAAACCCTATTTTATTCTTCTCTTACCATAAGCTAAACAACACGGTAGAAGAGAAACGAGGAAGCTCCAAGTAATTTTCGTGGATTTGGACACTTTACAGGGATGACTTTAATATTTTCCACTTAATCTTGTGAAATTCAAACATTTGCCCATATTTTCACTTGCTGAATTGACCTGGCGAAGTGGGTTTGTAGAGAGAGCAGGGCTGTTATGTGTCAGGTGCTCTTGAATAAAAAGTTGTTTTTTCTATTTCGTTATGATCTACAAGCAGCTAATTCAATTAAGTCACTTTAATCTTTGCTTGTCATGTTTTTGATTATTTTTCTCCTACTTAAGACTATAGTCTAAACATACTTATGGCGTGCCTTACTTGCATACTACATGTAGAGTCTGTAGACCCTAGATATCTGGAATACGAATCTGGAAGTCATTAATTTGCAGTTTGAGTGATGAATGAAAAAAACAGAATGATTGTTCATTTTAGGGTGTTAGGCTGTGAATAGGTCTTTCCTTTGGCATCCCATTAATCAATTATCATAGAATGAAACTTTGTTTGGACAAGGCGTACAAACATTGTACATAAAGTTCTTTGCTAAGTTCATGTCACGTTCCTGCATTACTTAAATACTTGTGTAAAAAGCACCATGATTTTGCAGTTTTTAAGATTGTATGGAAAACAAAACGAGATTGTCAGACGTATTCTAAATCAGTAAATGAATTAACTGACAAAATACTTGACCCATTGTCTACATGGGGAAACTGGTCCAGGCCCGGTATGAACTCGAGTGGGATTGCATTATTGCAAAATCTACATCTTCATGTACAGTAAGACCCCGTTTACAGTGCAGGGCCGGGCCGAGACGCGTCTTGGCCCTGCTTAAATTGCGGTACTCGGCCCCCCAATTTTGGTGCGTTTACAGTGGCGGTCTCGGCCCTCGCGGCCCGGCCGCCCTTTCAATATCTTGTCATAGTGGCGCTCTGCATGTAAACAAACCATTATTTTGTGGGCGTGACGGGGTCACAGAACAAAGGCACGTTATTTGCAATGAATTGTTTTCCCAATTTGGCCCTGCGTGCGTTTACAGTGAGAAAAGTGGGGCCGAGACGCGTCAGAGCGGGGCCAAATGCGCGGCCACTTTTGGCCCCGCATTTGGCCTTTTGAGCGTTTACAGTGAAAAAAAGGCCGGGCCGAGACGCGTCTCGGCCCGGCCTTTTTTTCACTGTAAACGGGGTCTCAGACACAGATCACACTAGCACTTGCCCACTTGCCCTGGGCAAGTAAAAAATTGAAGTCGGGCAAGTAAAATTTGATAAATGGTCTAGTTTGGTACTTTGGTTGCTCGATTGGGCAACTAAATTATTGATCAAAATATCAAATACGAGAGGAAAATGTAATAATGCATTCATCTAGAAGTAATTGGTCATGTAAATAACGTTTCTGTTCGAGCAAGTAAAATGTTTTACAATTATGATTTTACTTGCCTGATCGAGCCAGTGAAGAAAAAGTTAGTGTAGAGGCTTTATTTACCATTTATGTGTGCACTGTGCAAGTGTAGAATTGTGAACTGAGTGATGGGGTACACATGTGGCAATGAGAAATAAAATCCACTGGGGCTCATGGCGATTTAGCCCCCGAAATGTCAAAAGAGCCTCAGAAAATCATAAAAGAGCCCCCGAAAATCATAAAAGAGCCTGTATGAATTTGCATAGAAATCAATACAAAACTATTTTTTTAGTGCAGGAGAGCTTGAAAAGAAGCCCCCTAAAAATATGTTTAAATTTTTTCCCTGTTAAAGCTAAATAACAGTTTTGGGAAAGTTACCGAAAAAACTGGCCAAACTAATTGAACAATATTGTTGAATAAGTATTTTTAAAAGGCTTGTGTGGTAAAATTCTAACCTAAGAATGCATCGTTAAATGCAGAAATATCGGAATAAAGCTACCGCCTGTTCGCACCTGTCCGCGCCCGCTAGCGCTGGGCTTGAGATATCGACAAGCCTGCATACAGGACTCCACTTGGGGACCACGTGGTATTTTGCACATAGCGTATGCGCGATTCTGCGTTGACGATATCGATTTGCGGCAAACCAGTTTTATAATTTTGCAAATATATATTATCAATTAGTAGGGGGTTTTCTGGTCAAATTGTTATAATCCCATATATTCGTAAAATTATATTCTTTCACATGGTTGGTAATAAGAGCGTACATGTATGTGGGGCGTTTCCCACTACTGTCATTTAGCTTTAAGATGTATATTGGACATTTATTTCAAGTTGTTCGGATGGAAAACAAACAAAAAATTGGAGTGGCTTGAAGGCAGACTAATCTTGCTCTTCTGACAGTCTAGAGAGGATCTTTAGAGATCTTATCTGTTTCCTGAAAAAAGGGAAAGTGACCCCCTTTTTTTTTGCAGCTGGGTGTTCATAAATTGAGGTGGAGGCTGACTAGGCTTTTCATTCCAAACTCTTCAGATTTGTTTTTGCTTTTGGGATAGATCTTTTTTAATCCAATGAGATTTTACTTTATTTTAGATATTAGTGCAGGTAACAAACAATATTTAGAAAACTTAGTTTAAATGTTCAGAATTCATATCATAATGATGCTTCAGGTAGATCTATTTTTGTAAGTGTTTAACAATTTTTTTCCAGGAAATTTGCAAGAAAATGTCAGTTTTGTTCATGTTGTATAACTCGTGAATAAAACCAAAACAAATTATCAACAGTTGACACCAATCATTCGTACATTAGGTTAAAACAAAAACAAAATTATTATACAAAAGTTGTTTATCTGCACTTGGACTACAAGTGCGATCTCCGTAAGTCCCCATGTTTGCTTCCAAATCAATTTTGCTTCAACTAGCTCTCTGAAGCCATGGGTCTGTTTGTCGAGACTAGTCCTCGACTTGTTTGGCAGGAAGGGGCTGGATTAGTGGGCAACCTTGCGCTTATTAAGCGTTGATGTCCCCCCTCTCCAACGTCAGTTGCGATCTTGGATCTTGCCCCATGTGCACACGCCACACGTACGCTAAACTTTCTCTTGGTTCGCTTCAAATATTCTCCAAACAACTTGGGCTGTGTCGCATTGTTGACATTTTGCACTAGGCCTAACGTTCTCTACTTGCCTCGATTCGCCATCGATCATCGTTGTCTCTCTAAAATAACTTGGATTGTTTTTGCGCTTTTGATTGTGTTCTGTTTGTACAAATAACAAGGATTGTTTTAATTTTTAAATTCTCCTGTATCGTTCAATTTGTTCAAGTTATACTAGTGACAGGGAATTACTTGATTTCATATTGCGACGGATTCTAGTCTGGAATTCTTTATGTGAAAATTCTGCTCGTTCAGGTACTAACAATTATTGTAAATTTGTAAAAGCTTTTTTAATGTATTTTTTATGCTTGCTTACAAATAAATTTGTTCTAAGAAATTTTTCTATGTAATTGAAATGTTTGGTTCCTCATGTAGTTGGCTAATTTTGCAAACTTTACATCAAATTCTTTTCAATGTCATGTTGCATGTTTGTAATCTTAAGAAGCAGTGAACACAACATAATTTCAAAATCTTGCACTGATCCCCCATAAACTAAAGTTGCATAAAATTCAATGCAAAAATGAATTTTAGAGTGCTATTGTCATGCAGAGAAGCTTAAAATAATGTATACCCTTGGCACTTGCTCTGTACAATGTAGCTAATTGATGTTGCAATTAGAATGAATTCAATGAAATAAATGTTGTCATATAAATGCTCTCTTAGCCAAGGCATTAAGTTTTACTGTTCGCTGGCCATGAAAAGTAAAACAACTATTCCCTGGCTAAGAGAACATTTATGACAACATTAATTACCTCCGCCAAGGAGGTTATGTTTTCGGTCCTGTTTGTTCGTTTGTTCGTGTGTTTGTCTGTTAGTGTGTTCGTCTGTTAGGGTGTTCTGCGCCTGGCGTTGGCGGAGGTATGTATGCACTCCGTGAGTGCACTCTGTCTAGTTCTAATTGTAACAGCCATGTGCTACGATTGTACAGTATAGCGAGGATACTCTCTCTAGGGTGTAAATATTATTTTGTTAAGAGCTACTTTTCATGCTTGGCTGCCATTAAATAGCATATTGTGTTGCACTGAACTCTGGGGCCTTTTCTTACATTTTAAAGCCTACATCCGTCATCGCTTCGGGGCTCTGTGTATTTTGCTGACAATATATATTTTTTTAACATAGAAAGCAGGGGGCCCAAAATAGGCAAGCAACTTGGCAACAGAAAAGGGATTGAAAATGAATTTTTAGTGTATTTACTTTTTGCAAACTTTACATCAAGCCATTTTCAGCTTTATGTTGCATACATTGCAATTTAGTATAACTAAATGTACCAAGTACATGTAGTCTACTCTATTAGGGCAATTACATTTTTTTTCTTTTTGCAACATTTACAATGTACTTGCCTCCTAAAGGCAGTTCAGGGATTGCAAAAAGTACATGTAGCACCCTGGCTTCTCCAAAGTTTCATGTTCTTTACTGAGTCTCAGAGCTATCAACAGTTGTTCCACCTTGCCCAGGGGTTGGGGGAAATAGAAATGGGGTCAGAATGAGTAGTTTCAATTGACCTGTCATGTTGTCAGTGAAATATGTGTCATACATGTATATACAGTGCGTGTTTGAACATTTCTGGAGTGATAACACTTGTAGCTGAACAAAATGAATCCCAGTGTAATTTCTCCTTCAGAATTTAATGTCTTCAACATTTTGTAAGCTGACAGTTGACAAAATCTGCAATTGTCTGAATTCATGTGGCATGAATCAATATTGACAGTTTACTTTAACAATTTTGCAATTGTTCGAAGATTCATGTGCCAATATCGCCAGACATTCTTCTAACAATTCTGTTTACCATTTTGTCTTTCTGCAGTCTTTGAATGAGTCACCATCACTAGGAAACATGCACGTCCACCCAGTGACTCACCGCGCACACCCGGCGCCAACCAGCCAACAGCAGTACTACTGGCAGAACCGTCCGGTACAGGTGGAGCATGGGGGCCACGGGCACGGGGGAAGCGGGGGCTCCAGCCCCAAGAATCACCACAGGGAGTTCCCCATCGTGGATGGCAAGTTCGTCAACCAGAGCATAGCCGCGAGTCCTCAGGCGAGTCGGCGGGCAACGACAAACCTTCAGCGGCCCGTGACGATGCACAGCCCGCGCCAGAGCCGGCGCTCACCCATACAGCAGATGGAGAGGGGGAGTGTGCTGCAGAGGGGAGGGGCGGTACGACCCTCCTCCCATTCCCAGCAGCCGCAGCATCAGCAGCCACAGCATCAGCAGCCGCAGTATCAGCAGCAGCAGCAGTCGAACAACGGTCAGGGGTACGTCACATCCGTGCCTATCCACATACAGCACGGCTCGCAGTCGCCCGGCAGAGGAAGCCCGGAGTTTAGCCACCATGGCAGCGGTGGTATGACTCCATCCATGAGAACCTTTAACGGTCACCAGACGCCCATTTCTATACCGGTTCAAGTGCTGCCGAGCACAGCCTATCACCATCAGGCCACTGACTTTCCATACGTTCCGCCCCCGGCGCCCCCGTACCCCCACGAGTCGCTGATCGGGCAGAGAACGACCCGGCTGGACCCCCCTCAGGCACACCCCCGGGTCCAACAGACGTCCAGTGCTCCCCATCAGCTGCCAAACATCAGCGTGTCGGGGGAACTGCCACAGTTCCCGGAGGATGGTATGGCAGCTGGGTTTCAGCAGGCGAATCAGCAGCCGCCATCGCGCAGGGCTGCCTTCAGGGGACCGATGAGGGAGCCCAACTCGCCACCAAGGTCGCCTCCCAGGACCCAGCACAAGATGACCAAGGCTGCGACTTCCAATACCGTGGAGATCGATCGGGGATCGCCGTCACCGCGCAACGAGAGGGGATCGCCTTTGCCGCGCAACGAGGCTCCCGCGCAGCCGACCTCAAAGGAACTAAAGGAAATACAGGAAATAATGAGAGGTATTGAGAAGCTGGGGAATGATGTTTATACATTCCGGGGTAGGAAATCGGACAAAAGTTACCTGAAGCTTGAAGAACTCCTGCTACGCCAAGTACTTAATCTAGACAATATAGACACCCATGGGGACCCCTATGTAAGGACAGAGCGCAAGAGAGCTGTGCATACAGCGCAAGGCTTTCTAGATGCGCTGGACAGAAAGGGGAGTATCAAAAGCTAACTGGATATATTCTCATTATAAATGTGTGACAATGTATATTATTGACTCTTATTATTATATACACTGTATATTATTTTAATGGGGTTTTATTTTTGTTGAATTTCGAGCTTTCACTCCCGAGTCCAGATGGCAAATTACCAATTCGCAAAGAAAGGAATTGCTGTGTAGTAGAACAATAAGAGTATCAGGAAATGGTTCGCAAAATGAGCGAAAATTAATGCACCACAAATATTACCACATTTAAAGTATCAATTGTATTTTCATGTACAAATTCATCTCGTTTACATACTGTACATTGAGTTATTTAAACAAATATGTGACCGGCTATAGCAAAACCCTGCACTTGTGGTAAAAAATCAAAATGTAGATTTTCAGACCATTAGAAAGGCCTCTTATCACAAGCTTTCATTTGATGCTTTGTTTGAACAAATTAGTCAATAATTGGCGAAGATATGATTGTTTCAATTTACAATTAAAAGTCCTTTACACACAATATGTGTACTTAAAATGCCCATCTCTTCAAAACATGAATTACCGACAAGTGCAGGGTTTTGCTATAGCCGGTCACATGCAGATTTTGTGCATTGCAGAGGCTGAAATAGGTTAAAATTTGCATTCAAAAGTCAGAACTGGAACATCTTTTACGCACAATTAATACAAGTTAGTAGTAAATTGTCATCATACTTTGCTTTGCTTAATGTTTATGTCAAAGTTAACTCTAGCAAATGTTGGTCTAGTATTTATCTGCTTACAAGTGTCAAAACATAAGCGCCAGCCCATGGCTAGTACATGTAGGTGTACTTAGCAATATTCTGACATACAGTACACATTAACATTATTGAATACAGGAAATACTGCTGAAAACTGCGTATAAAATCTACTAAAAATCGCCAATGTGATAAAATTAGAGTCGTATAGAGCATAGCTTTCAATCCTAGCAGGATCTAGAATGCAATTAACATGATTGTGTACATCATACTTGTTGTGCACCAGTCAGTGTTTCAACATAGAACTAGTTTGGTGGGCTACTTTAAAGCAAAATCTTGAATTAAGACTCCAATCATTTATGAGGGCATTACGTCGTACATTCAGGGCTTAGTACTGTAATATAGAGATAGAGTATACATTTACATAGATTTATATACATGTTTGTAAAAATTTACCCATGTAGTTCAACCTTTCGTTTTTACTAATAAACATGTACACTAACTAGGGTGTAATACTGTGATATGGTAGTGACTTTACTTAGAGGGTTTCAGTATAAACAACGGCCTACCTGTGGATATATACAAATTGGCACTGTAGAATCAATTTGTTCATTGGACGAAGGGAAATCTACCCCCTCTACAAAGCTCATTTATATCAGCAACTCTGATTATTAAAGTGGTTCTGCGTTGTCATTTTTGTTTTTTCTATAGCAAGTGGGAAGAGCTTGCTTGATTGATTTGCATTTTGTATTCTGTCACTTTGTGCGTACAGGTTAAAATGTTATGCAAGACAATTGTTTTTTGTCCTACTTTCTGCTTTCTTTCTCGAAACATGCTCGGTGCATTTGGTGCTCAATCTTGGATTCTTCATATATAGGTGATAGGTCGGTGGAGGGCAAACATTATAGTTGTAGCGTTTATTACATAATAGAACTAGTAAGACCCAGTTAGGATAATGTTTTCAAACTTTATGTGTCATATAAACTGTTGACAATCTTTGTTCCTGGCAACCTGAAAGCTTGCCAGAGATTGCCAGACATGGCAACAAGTCATTCATTCATATCGTATCATCACACAACTTCCTGCCAATACAGGTTGACTGGAATGTATGCAAACTAGATTCCAATAAATCAATATTTTTTAATATTACATAATTTGAATAATTATGTAAGTGAACTGGTTTATTCAATATTGTAGCCCACTTACAAACTAAAATGTTTTATTGTGTAGGCGTAGGTATGCAGTAATACATGTAAAGTGCCTCACAATTAAGCAGTAATGACATAACCCCACTTCATACACATGTTAATGTATGCACTCAATGAAAATGACATGTGCTTTTAGTACAGTAATGAATTAAATGAGAATTACAATCTATAGATTATATTTTTGCAGTGAACAAAATTTATTTAAATCAAAGATATAACAAATTGTACATGGCCTATTTCAGTTAGTGACAATGATTGATGATAAAAAGGCTTTATTACTGCCTACACATATTTGACCATCATCGATATACAAAATACAAATATATATATTTCAAATATGGCTAAAATTTAAAATAAGTAATTATAAATTGATGTACATTTAATTGATGTGATCGGCGTATGCCTGGTATTTTCTATTTATAAAAATTAATGAATAGTTGTGTGTCTTATTCAGATATTTTTCAAATTGTATTCTTGAGAAATCAATTCAAATCAATGAAATCATGAATATGAAATTCAAATTCGTCATATATATGTGGTAATGAATGTGTGTTTCACTATCATACCTCTTTTTGCCATTAAAAATGATTCTAGAGCTGCCAATTATTTGTCCATGAACTTTTTATTTGTTGACAGTCATTTGGTCTCATTATCTCTTTATCTTTCATTAACACATTGAAAACTGACATTTGATTTGGGTATAACATGCATTCTCCATAGACCCCAGCCAATGAGTTTTTATGGGACCTGTCCTGAATGGGGTAAGTGCCTGTAAAAACATGTACATCATCATAATATAGTATATATATAATACAAATGTTGCCATACAAAACAAACAAACATACAAACGTTTTACACAATGTCAGTCAACCTTGCCTATTATAATGTCAAACTTGCATCAGTTGAATAATTATTGTCTAAGTTTGATTCATTTTTTTTTTTTTTTTTTAGTTTCCTACATAGTGTGGTTGAGTTGATGCAAGGTTGAAAGATATGTGAACACATGCGTTGCATTTCAATATGTTGACACTTTTTCAACACATTAACAAGTGATTGATCTCAACCTGCCATAGACAGCAAACAAACGCACGCACACACACAAACATTTCATATGCCGGAAAGATATAAATGTGACTGGCTTTAGCAAAACCGTGCACTTGTCTGTAAAAATCAAAATGTACATTTTCATACCATTAGAAAGGCCTCATAACAAGATTTCATTTGATGCTTTGTTCTAACAAATTGGTAAATAATTGGCGAAGATATGATTGTTTCAATTTTACAATCATAGGTCTTTTACACACATTATTTGAACTTAAAATGCCCATTTCTTCAAAACCTGAATTACTGACAAGTGCAGGGTTTTGCTATAGCCGGTCACAAATGTCCTGAATTGGTGACATATAATTTCCAACATTATGTATTCACAACTCATTTCACAATCCATGCCAAATACGCATGGAAAAGAAATATGATGTTTGTGCGTTGAACAGATACAAAACATATTGAACAGCATATACATAAACACATATTTGCATCTGGAAAGATGTTACGTATCGCTACGTTGACATATTTCCAAAACATGATTATGATAACTCTTTTCCAAGATGGAGCGCAATGTAAATATGTTATCAAATGAAGATAGAGTAATATGTTTGTGTGCTGCATTGATGGAAATACAGTCATGTATTGAAATGTTGACATATTTCCATCGCATGCAATGCATGTTCAACTCGTCTGCAAGCCTTAACAACAAGTGGCGTACCTAGGAGAGGGCGGGGGGGGGGGGGGGGGGGTTGTGTGGGGGCACATGCCCCATCCCAAATAATTTGACCAACAAAAGTAATAAACATATGAATTAAAAAATCAACAACAACAACAAAAGAAATATAAAGTGTGTCCAACCCCCCCCCCCCCTCCCCCCATTTATATTCATGTGCCTAACAATCAGACGATGCCACGCCAATGCTCCAAATACTTGGATGAAGTAAGACATTCTACTTATACGCATATCTGCAATTCTTGTATGATTCAATTCATGTTTCTTAGAACTGTCCTATTTATCATATCCATTGTTCACATGCAATCGTACTGTAATAAACATCAAATTCAGAGGAAAAGAAGAAAGAAGAAAGAAAAAACGTAATTGATTGAAGATTGAATAGAAACTTTACGCAGAAAAAACAAAAACAGTTGTGGTAATGGCACATTAAATTAATGTTTCTTAGAACAGTTTCCAATAAATCATATTCATTGTTTGCATAATAATAATATTATAATAGTAGTAAAATCAGTGGAAAAGAAGAAAGAACGATGTTCTTTCTTCAATCTTCAACTATTGAAATGATTGAAGATTGCATATAAACTTGAGCCAGGAAAAACATTAGTGACAAAGTCATAGCAGGATTAATCAAAACAGTTAGGGGGGATATGAAATTCCCTCATAGGGCTCTGCTTGGACCCTAACCCAAATTGTAAATATAAGATTTGTGTTAATGTATCATGCTGATGGGGTGGGGTCAGATTCTACAATGGTGGGATCGGGGAAGGGGGTGGGGGTGGGGCAAAGTTCTCATCATCTTCTGCCCCCTTAGCTGCGCTTATGAATAGCCAGTCAATAGTCAAGACTGAGGATACATTTTCCTCCCTTCCGTATAATTATGAACAGAACGTGGACGTGAAAGTGCACTCTGATAGTAACATTATAGTGGTTACTAAATTTGATATAAGTGCACTGTACACACTCAAATAATTGTGATATTAGAGTATGAATGTTCCTTTTGTATATTTGTGACATACATACATTCAATGTTATCCATAGCAAGTTTTGATTATGACTAATTTAAGTTGTGGGGTGGGGGCCATGCACTCCCAATAATATTGGGGAGGCATGCATTATAGGGTAAATATAAAGAAGTACATAGAGTGTGTACTATTACGTGCCCCCGCCCCCGTCAGTTGTACCACACAACACCGACTACTTATTTTATTTGCCATTTGGCCTTCGTGCTTGAAGAAACGCAATCATGCTTTTAAACAATGTGCCTGTACTTGGAAAATGAAATATGTTTTTAACAAATAACTCGACTGCTGACAATATAATCTTTTAATTGTGTAATGTATTCCTGTCAATATTCCTATACACCGTGTCCCAGAAAAAACGAAAACCGGGTTTCATGGCAGAAATTTTCTGTCATAATGAATAATTTAATTGATGATATATATATGCCTGGAAAGCTCTGTGTCTCTTCTTTCATTTGATGTGCAACTTATGGCACATACTTCAAGCATGACTGAATTAGAACAATGGAAAGTGGTGTTACCAATATTCAATTTGCACGCATAAATTTGAAGTTTGGTGAGTTCTAAGAGTTGTAAACGTACTTATTTTTAAAAAGGACAAACACCACATAAAAGTTCATATTTTTATCTTTTACATGACACCTCATGCTCAAAAAATAAATGATTTATGCCAGAGAACGAGTACAATGAAAACATGCCTGATTTCTGACCGAATGAGTCAAAGTTGAATAAGAAGTCGCTCAGCTTTCTGACTAGCAGCTGACAATGGACTTTGATGCATGAGTGAATGATCAGGAAACAGGCTAGATCAGGAAAGTTACTCATTTGGGCTGGAATCAAGCATATTTTCATTGTATTCGTTCTCTGGCATATATAATTTATTTTTTAATCATGAGGTGTCATATAAAAGATAAAATTATGAATTTTCATGCGTTGTCTGTCCTTTTTCAAAATGAAGTACGTTTACTACTCTTAAAACTCTCCCCAAAACCTCACCCAAACTTGCAATTTCTGCGCGCAAATTGAATTGTGGTAACACCACTTTCTATCGTTCTAATTCAGTCATGCGTGAATTATGTGCCATAAGTTGTATATCAAATAAAAGAAGAGACACATAGCTTTTCAGACATATATATATCATGAAGGAAATTATTCATTATAACATAAAATTTCTGCCATGAAACCCGGTTTCGTTTTTTCTGGGACACGGTGTATAGTATGAATACAAAACCGAAGTTTAATGTTGATAATACACTATTTGAAAATATATGTATTATGTGTATCTACTAGTATTATTGCAATTGTTATTATTATGTTACAATTCATTCATTATACATTTTATTATTAATATCCAAGAAGTGTATTTCTTTCTTTATTATTTGTTTAATTATTCTGTATCATGTGATTATGTTGAAAATAAAATAAAATGAATCAATGGGAAAAAAAAACAACCACAGATACACAGAGGTGCAACATTTTATATTAAAATTATGTAAACAGGTGATCTAGTCGGATTTGGATGCACATAATTTTATACTACATTAAATTATTAAAGTACATTGTGATTCAGCAAAAAGTTCATAATATTTCTTCAATGTCGAATTATGCCTCTATAATATATGAGTATTAAAAGTCATGCGGCAATGTGGAAGTTCTTGTACTGTATGTCCATACAAAAAGAAGGTCACAATGTTGTCTCTATATACCAGGACTAAAACTGCTGAGTTACTTCGCTCCTATATATAATTATGTTACATACAGTAATTTTGGTCCCTTGGAGCATGCTCGGAGGTAAGGGGATGTGCCGCACATGAATCAATAATCACATGTGTCTCTCGGCCACGTGTATTTCCTAAATACATCCCCCCTGCCCAGTGGCAAAACGGGGGCAAAACTAGGGAAGGGGCAGTGAACAAAATACACGGGGGCTGAGGGCGATTTAGCCCCCCCCCCCCCCCCCCCAAAAAAAAAAAAAAAAAAAAAAAAGCCAAAAAGAGCCCTGGAAAATTTGCATTGAGTTCAATGCTAAACAAAGTACTTTAGAGTGCTGTTTTCAAGCCGTGATTTCATTCATGATTTTTCATTGATTTGAATTGATTTCTCAAGAATACAATTACAATTTTAAAAATCAAATTTTCTAAAATAAAACACATCTTTTCATTCATTTGTATAAATAGAAAATACCAGGCATCTCGCCGATCACATCAATATGTATTTCTTAATTTTTAAAGAGCAAATTTATTTGAAATATCATATATTTATTTGTATTTTATCTTAATGAGAGTCAAAGACATGTATGGCCGTTTTCACGTTTTCCACGTTTTCAAGGAGGGCGGGGGGGGGGGGGGCTGCAGCCCCCAACCTTCGCCTCCTACGCCTATGCCTTGGTACCCCACTGCATGCCTAGCCCTGCTTTCTCCCCTAATTAGAGTGAATGGTGTGAGGGGGATTAATGCTAACAGAAGGTTTCCTATCCCCAGCCCTGTTTTTGGCCGACGCGCTAATTCGGCTGCCACCTCTTATTTAAAAGAGATCCTAAATGCATCTAGGAAAATAACAACTGCAAGGTAACGAAATAAATGCCCCCACCCAAGAGCCGACACGGCTCTGCCCCCAAACACTCTACCCCAAAAGCATTCATGGCAATGACAGATGCATGTTATTAAGATTTAAAACAATGACAGTATAATATAATTTATACATCATTAATGCACAACAAAATACTCACTGCCTGGTAAATAACTAAACGCCCCCCTCCTCATCCCTCTTATTCAGAAGCATTATGACAGAAAACATAATAATTATGCAAAACGTACAATTATTTTGTAGATAATCGCTAGGAAGTAACTAAATAATTCGGCTGTAACCTCAGATCCTGAATGCACACCAAAATGTAATATTCAGTGCGAAGTAACTAAGTAAATGTCCCCCACTCTCTTCCCCAGATCGGACAGTCATGATCATGATTGTATACAACCCCCAAAACCCTTTCAAAGTCCGCCGTATAATCTTATTTCAATACAATCCTTTCTATAAAATGCACACAAAATAATTGGTGCGAAATAACTTATAATTAGGTTTCCAACACATTCATTCACTTTTTTTGTGAATCTATATCTGATTGTATGGATTGGTAAGGAATATTGTGTTGCTCAGTTGAAGTATGCACACATAATATTTACAAATTGATCAATAAAATGGTCCATGATTGCCTCAGTTTATGACTTTTGGAAGGCCAGGTAAAGAACAATGAACAAAATATACTGCTTGCACAAAAAAAATATGTAAAATATGTATGTGCTTGCACAAAGAAGCAAATGACTTATTTTGTATACACATTGTACTATTTAGCTAAGCATAAATTATACAATGTGTAATTGTGTATACATGCCTTGTAAAAATAATGTATAGTACACAAATGTACATCGATTCATATGCATAATATTTGTGTGGGTGTTTGTGGGTGTGTGTTGTGTGAATGCGGTCAAACTTGCCAGTGGTGTGGCGTGGTCAGACTGATTGTTGTTGTTGGGGGGGGGGGGGGGGGGGGGGCACGCGAAATGAATGGTGAGGCGTGGGGGCAGCGCACCTTATGTATTTCTTATTGACAAATTATTCTTGCCTCGTGTCCCCCCCCCCCTCCCCACCCCCCCCCCCCCCCCCCGTAAATGCCACTGCCTTCAATACATTGACACTGACCTATAAAAAGATTGCCATGCATTGGGTGTTGACTTTTTTAGTACCCTATTGTTACGCCTGGATGACTGAGTATTGACAAGGCACGCGTGAAATGCAAATAGCATACCTTTATGATTGTGCCGTCATAGAGTTCAGTATATAGTCAAAGATACATATATATCTAAATGGGGTTCTAGTGATTAATCTAAACATTTTTATAGAGACAGTCAGTGGAGCCAGCGGTCAGATATAAATGTAAATTTGGTTCGTATTGATTAATCAAACGTTTTGCTAAAGAAAGTTAGTGGAGCCAGAACCTAGTCTCAGTGGAACAATCATTAAAAACAGAGACGCATGAAATGCAAATGCACGATGGTGCCGTCATAGAGTTCAGTATACTGTAGTCAGAGATAAATATAAAGGGGGTTCTACTTGATAAATCTGACTTTTTGTTTTGATAGAGACAGTCAGTGGAGCCAGTAGTCAGATATTATTGAAATGTAAATTTGGTTCCTATTGACTAATCAAACGTTTTGCTAAAGAAAGACACCTAAATGGAGCTAGACGCAGTCTCCGTGGAACAATCATTAAAACAGAGACGGATTAAAAAAAATAAAAAATAAAATAGAAGTTCAGGGGCATGACATGGTTTGAAGGTATATTCATAAATATATAGCCACCTCCAATTCTAAACGGGCTTTTCGTTGATAAATATTACCATTTTGTCCTACCACCCGAATCATGATCGTGAAGCGGTCAGTGGATCAAGACACAGTCCGTATAGTGCATGAAAACCCCTTTGCATATGGGACTGATTTTATACTTTCGTTATACATGTTAAATAGCATGTTGGATATATTATACAATATATTATGCATTTTATTGTTTCAAAAGAAAACTGCCAGACCCCATCACATCATATCAAGGAGGAATATAAAGAATATTCAAGAAATTATTCATATTTGTAAACAAATTCAGTGGTATATGTTTAGGTCTATACACGTATCTACCATTGTAGGGGAGGAGGCCCCGGGGTACATGAGACAAGAAGGGAATACAGTTATGTACCCCCTAACCCCCCCCCCCCCCCCACCCCCCTTCTCCTTTTATAATTGTGTTGTATAGGCCCTACATCTGGATGAGTGAGTATACAGAAGTATGTGTGAAATGTGAAGGCATACCTTAGCAGCCTGTCACTAGAGTTTATAGAGCTATAGGAGATGTCATGTCATAGTTAGAGACGATAGTCACTTTGGCGTAGCTATGTACATCTGGCGGAGAGGGGGGGGGGGGGGGGTCGTGCCCCCGATTATTTGACAAAATATAATTAATATAAAGGGCACAAAATAAAGAAATACATCCTCAAACGTGCACTCTTTCTATTGGCGTTGATCTGCATCCCTTCGTTCTGGAGGATGACCTATTCACTATCCCAATGAACAAAAACTAAAATGTCTTAAAATCTTTACCAGTGCCCCCCCCCCCCCCCCCCCTCCCCTATACAACACAATTCCAAAAGTAGTCAGCAACATCCACCTCGTTAAGAGAATGTCGTTTAAAAGTATTATTATCCACCGAATTTCTCTGAAGTGGTGAATGTCTCAAAATCTTTACCAGTGCCCCCCCCCCCCCCCCCAACCCACCCCCGGCCGACCATCCACAATCAAACAAGTATGACAGTAAGCCCACGCCACTCATACTGTAATTATAGAGAAGATATTATCCATGCATTTGACATACTTATAATTCTTCGCATACTGTGGATCCCAACCTGCCTGCAGTTGGAATACGGTGTGATTGTATAGATTGGGACCATATTATAATATCTTGATCATGCACATGTTGATAGGCCAGGTAGAGGCCCCGTTGCAGAAAGACTTATAATCGATTGTAAAGTCAGTTTTGGTATAGAGGGCGCTTCAAGATATAATTGTTTTTTAGGTAATGAGTGTCAAATTTTAAAGAGCATAATTAATTCTAATGACAGAATAGACTCTTTAAAAAGAAATCAAAATCGGTTCAGAAACACTGTTGATTTGATGATTCAAGAAAAACAAAATAAAATGCTTATAATTTTTCAAAATTTTACAAAAGAGGATTAAAATAGTTGTTGATGATCTCTCTAGTTAATCCTTATTTCAACAAAACATCATGAATTTCACAATTTTGTATAAAATGGTTTAAACCGATGCGTTTTTAGAGAGCGCCCTCTTGTATTTTAACAGCTCTTTTAAAATGATATCAGGCTTTTTACTTAGTTGTTTGTAATTTGTGATACCTTTCGAGCATGTTGGAGTTAAAACTGTTAGTTTTTAATGTTATGGTGCAGGTTTTGGTTACTAAAATTCAGTTTGACCAAAACTGTACTCAGATCATGACTTGTGATGTGCAAATCTGATTGGTTCACATGTACTTTTTTCCGACTTGCAATTAATTACAACATTACAATCGATTGTGACTCTTTCTGCAAATACTTTCTGATACTTAAACCTTAGTTATTCCCATTCTCCATATGTACATGAAGCTACATTGAAATTAAATGTTGCTTGTCCACCCTCTCCTCGCAATACCAACCGTCCTTTCCAGGACTACCAACAGTCCTTTCCAGGACTACCAACAGTCCTTTCTAGGACTACCAACAGTCCTTTCTAGGACTACCAACAGTCCTTTCTAGGACTATCCCAACAGTCCTTTCTAGGACTACCAACAGTCCTTTCTAGGACTACCACAGTCCTTTTTAGGACTATCCCAACAGTCCTTTCTAGGACTACCAACAGTCCTTTCTAG
Organism: Echinarachnius parma; assembly: GCA_037951105.1. Classification (NCBI taxonomy): domain Eukaryota; kingdom Metazoa; phylum Echinodermata; class Echinoidea; order Clypeasteroida; family Echinarachniidae; genus Echinarachnius; species Echinarachnius parma. Next base: position 28,129 of record JBAMJV010013428.1, read on the forward strand.
GACTACCAACAGTCCTTTCTAGGGACTACCAACAGTCCTTTCTAGGACTACCAACAGTCCTTTCTAGGACTACCAACTGTCCTTTTCAGGACTATCCTAGAAAGAATACCAACAGTCCTTTCTAGGACTACCAACAGTCCTTTCTAGGACTACCAACAGTCCTTTCTAGGACTACCAACTGTCCTTTTCAGGACTATCCTAGAAAGAATACCAACAGTCCTTTGCAGGACTATCCCAACAGTCCTTTCTAGGACTACCAACAGTCCTTTCTAGGACTACCAACTGTCCTTTTCAGGACTATCCTAGAAAGAATACCAACAGTCCTTTCCAGGACTATCCCAACAGTCCTTTCTAGGACTACCAACAGCCCTTTCTAGGACTACCAACTGTCCTTTTAAGGACTATCCTAGAAAGAATACCAACAGTCCTTTTCAGGACTATCCCAACAGTCCTTTTCTAGGACTACCAACAGTCCTTTCTAGGACTACCACAGTCCTTTTTAGGACTATCCTATAGGAAGAATACAATCAGTCCTTTTCAGGACTCACCAATCCTCCCCTATCACATGGTGCAAACCGCAAACCACGCGATACATTGAAATTATGAAGAAAATATACGCAGAAAGTCTAACAAATAATTTGAGAAGGGGAACCAAAATGGTGTTAAACCCCAGTAAAATTATTGAAATAAAAAATGGGTGTGCGATATATTTTATTTTACAAAAATCTGATAAGCCGTTAATTAATATGATTCAAATGTGGTTATGAATATATTTACAAAAGTATTGGTTTATTAGATTACATTTCGAACCTAACTAGATCACTTTAGCATTCACACATCTCATACCGCACATTCTCTCAATAAAAGATTGCAAACTATTAATAGCCCATAACTCGAAGTGATATCTCCCTCGTGTATCAATAACAGACGCAACCTTAGATCTGTGGCGACTATACGTGTCTAAAATTAGCTCCATGCTTTTCCTTTTGGGGGATTTGGGGGATGGAGAGGGGTGGGGGCGGGGGGGGGGGCGAGGACTGGGGGTTTCCTTGAGAGGTATGGGCGTAGCCATACATTGTGCGAAGGAAGGGGAGTGGCGAGGACATGGAGTTTCCTTGAGAGCAGCGACATCGACAGAAATCGACAAACGAGGGGGGGGGGGGGAGGGGGTGGGCGGAGGCGTCATGGATGTGAAACAGGGGGGGGGGGGGGTGGGGGGACTTAATGTACGCGACATAATTACAATAATTAAAACTTTTTTTCTCGATGTTTCAAATTTAACATCGATATACAAATTAGTCATATCAAGGCAAACGGGAGGGGTGCGTTCGCCGGATGCGCCCCATGCGGCTACGCCAATGGGAGAGAGCCCCCTTTCACCCAACCAGTGCCGTAAACATTAACTGATAGTGTTGTATAGGCCTATAATGTCCAATTTATAATTATAAAGAGTGTTAGTAACTTAAAGGGATGTACATGTATGTAGTAACTTTGTTGACATGTGCCAAAAGTGATGAATGGGTGATACCATTGGTAATGGTATTGTTGTGATCTGATAATGTCCACTGAATACTGTGTAAACAAGGTATAAGAGTAGAACCACGAGAGTTCACGGTAAGATTTGTATGGATTTGGACAATGTAACTAGATCATATCCATTTAATACCCGTCGCGAAGGTTGTTGCTTGCTTGCTTGCAAGACAGATATAGACCACGCAGTCCCCCGTGTATAATAGGCTATAAATTGCTTCAAGGGATTACTTCATTAAGCATCAAGCATCGAACATGTTGGTAATTATAACGCGCTTATGAATAATGACATTTGTCTAAAGGATATAGTTAATGTATACACATGCATCATACTCACTGTAC
>JBAMJV010013429.1:0-33817 GCA_037951105.1 Echinarachnius parma
CAAATAATACAGGATGCATTAATGTTGTAGATCAAAACAAAAATATTTTGTTTCTTTCTTTTATAAATGTACATGTCCTCGACCAATGATGAGGGCTTGAATGTGTTCCATTTCCATCAAATTTCACACCTACCTTCTAATGTTGGTTCACTGCCTGTTGACCAGTAACTGTACATTTAGTTTGCCATATATTGTAGGATGCCGTATTTTATTAGTGACCATCAGCTTACACAATGTCATTCTTTGCTTGTCTGTTTCCCCCATATGTTTTTTTCTGCCAGTAATGACATTCCTACACTGCCTAATCAAAACATCAATTATGACCAAGTCCTAAAAGTTTGCGCAGCATCCATAGACATTAAGTAATCTCTAAATGAAATCATGTTCATTATGCTACATAGTATTCTGAATCTGGTTTTCGATTCGATATAATTCTTTTCAAAATAGTGTGATTAAGGTGGGGTGCGTGAACTCGGTATCCTTCGTAAGTAATAATTGTTATGAATCTTGCTGCATATAAATGTTGTCGTCATATTGTCATGTGACAGTTAGAAGGGCGGTAAGTCGATCTTTGGCTAAATTTAGTTTGGAGTCTATTATATGTAATGCTGTTATTTCAGAAAGTAATTGTTTCTAATTTTACAAACATTTAGTAAAAATAAAACAGAACTTCATATCATATATATGGTTTATACAAGGCTCCAAATCTTTCATGGTGATTATCTCCGAGGCACACAAAGAATTCACTCCATTCTCAACCGATGAATTTGTAATACACTGCCACTAATTTAAAAATTCCTTAAATTGAAAACTAGATGACATTTTCATGAACTTGGATGATAGAGGCAATTGAAATAATTGTGTTGGTATTTGGTTTGTCCCAATGATTAAATTACTGGTAAGCACACTACACTGGCCAATGTGTTTGTCAGTGGTGACAAAATGAATTATATATATATAAAAGAATTGTACAGCTAGTTTTGTACAAACTGAATGTTTGTAATGAAAACTTGCAAATATTGTTACAAACTAATAGTTATTACTCCTCCCTCCCCAACAGTTTCCAAGGGCTAAGTCAAAAGCATTTAAAACACAAGAGGGCGCGCTCTAAAATTTTAGTTTCAACAATTTCTCAAGAAAAAGTTGTGATTGCAATATTTTGTTTAAATATTGAATCAATAGAGAGATCATCAACAACTATCTAAAAACCTCTTCGGTATTTTTTCCCAAAAGTTAAGGCATTGTACATTATATGTACATTTTTCTCAAATTATTGAATAAAAGTGGGACGCACATTTATTCCAATCAAATATATTTATTGATATTTCTGCTGTTTCTGAACCGACTTTGATCAAATAAAGTTTGCTTTATCTTTAAAATCACATGCTGTTACAAATATTATATGGTCTTGGTTCTTCATTATCTCACAATGAATTATTTATTGAAGCGCCCTCTAAACCAAAACTAAACTATTCCTTTAATGTATATGAAATTATATGAAGGTCATTGTGGATGTAAACACCAGTCTGTTTTACTATGGAGTAACCTCGTAGATCTGTCTTATGTCACAAATGACTTGTTGTCTTTTTGCAGGATGCATCATGTGCGTATGTCTCGTTTCAAATGAAAATACTTTTGAATATGTAAACTGCATGTTTTATTCAGAAATGCATTATTTTTTATTTCAAGACACACAGTTAATGTGTTTTTGCGAGGCAAGCAATTGTGATAATGCGATAATGCTTCGAAATAAATTTGTGTTGAAACTAAGCTTTTAGACGATTTGAGATATTGAGAATGCAGCACTGTCTGATTTTAGCAAATGTTGTCGAAATGTATTTTTAATTAGATTTTCCATGTAAGATTGTGGACTTACATACATTTTTGTACTGGTTGTATATCATTATACATACTGCTATAATCATGCAGTCATATTTATCATGATCAGAAATAGTTTAGTGCTTTAAGATTTATTTCTCGCTACCTGCTTTATTATTTAGTGACTTATTTGCCTTTCTTTGCTTTCGTTATTACCGTACCAAATCTTGAAAATTGTGTGTGGAAGTTTGGTAGACCATCCCTTATATTGTATTTCAACTAATGTTGAATATTACACTTGTGTATACATGTATGTATGATTGTGAATACAATGTTGTGTAAATGGCTGTGTAAATATTGCTAAATAGAAGAGATTTTATTACATTTTGGGGTATAAATTGAACAACAAACAGTGTACATTATTTGTTATTGTGTCTGCTTTGGGTATATTCCTAATGAACATTGATAATTATATGTGTGTGTGTAGGTTTGTTTGTGTTTGTACATCGGTCTAATCATGAGGGAGATTACGGTCATGCTGTCTTAAATATTAGTATATATCAATTTTCGTCTAAGGCATGCAAATAATGCAGCAGATTGCATTATTTCAAGTGAACAATTGCAAAAGCTCCCTACCCCTGGAGGGGGGATACCCACCTCCCAAACCATCCCCCTCTTTGGCGTTCCACGCCCTAGGATTGGTCACTTCGCTTCCTCACATCATCCCCCACCACTTCTCAAAACAGATCTACACCTCTGATACAAACACACTCACATGTGCACACTCACATGTGTACACTTAAATATAAACAAACATACACAGAATAGTCAGATTCACAGTGGCAACATCCGAGCTCATGAAGAGCTCAGATGATAAACTCTGCCCTCTTATAACACGGTTACCTGTCGGGTCTAAGGTTTTGATATAACTGTTTTGTTGCAAAGAGTCGTATTCCCGACGTCCTTGTTGAGGCTCCAGTGTAAGCTTACTCCTTGGCAGCCTATATTACTGATACATTCATGCAAATTATTGGATCCTGTATTCATCAATATATACCATTGTGGGTCCAACGACACAGAAATCTGTACTCTTTTGTTATGTGTATAGATTGATCATTATTGTAGAAATATGAGGTGATACAATGTTTACCCTTATAAAGAGGGTGTCATGAACACTTAGTATTTTGGTTACTTAGTAATTTAGTATTATTATCATTGAACATCATCTGTGCATAACACAACTACACCACAAAAGGATATAACAGACGCGGTATAAAGAGTAATTGTTATTTCAGTGAAATTGACATGTTTAATATATTCCACATATAACCAAAAGGTAAGAAGAGGCAAAACATTTGAATTGGGATGAATTAACAATCAAATGAAGGCAAAAATTAAGTAAAAAATGGGTACATGTATATGCATTAATTGAATAACACATTTAAACGGTGCATTTATCGACACACGTTTAAATTATGTTGAATCATCTCAGTATAAAAGATGTTATCAATTGTATTATACTACTAGGACTATCATTGGAAATGAACGAAATTAAGTCACGCAATGCAGTTGCGAATACAAACAATAAGCATTCGTGATGAAGACTTAAAGGGGCCCTGCAAACCAAATGCATGTTGACTTCTGTTCATCTGTATAGTGTACACATTCAATATTTGTAAACGGTTTGACCTAAATATGTTTTGTATATTTTTAAACATTTTATCATTTATTTTTTCTTCATGTTGCTAAGCCCCACGTCCTAAAAAACCCTGCAGAGTAAATTCTATTGTTGACCTGTTGTGACATCATCTGTCAATCACTGGTCAGCTACCATGAGATTAACAAAATATGAAAGTACAACAAGAACATCCACACAAAAGCATGCCCAGCATACTTAACTGAAGGTGTGTGAGGTGGTATTCTATTAACATATTAAACCGTGTGATGCTACTGTGATTAGGCACTCAGCTTAGGTGAAGGTAACTTGTTTGTAACTGAGTAGTGAATGGCTGATGATGTCACAACAGGTCAACAATAGAATTCTACTCTGGAGAGGTTTTCAGGAGTGGGGGCTTCACAATATGGAGACAAAAATTACTAAAATGTTTTGAAATTTAAAAAATATGTTTGGGGCAAATGGTTTACAAATAGTTGATGTGTACGTTAATATACATTAACAGAATATAACATGCGTTTAGTTTGCCTGGCCACTTTAAATACAAATGTATTTATCACGAAACGTACACAGTCAAATCGAATGGTTGGAATTCACTAAAGAAGGATCGTGTTAACCATGGTTTAAACCATGGCTCTACATCTATGGAGAGCCATTTGTAAACTGATGGAGAAACTATGTACACTCCCTACCTGTTACCAATGTTTATGCTACAAAATTGCTAAATGAACTAAATACATGTCTTGTCTTATCAGGTGATAGAATTTTCTGGTAATCGAGTCCAAACCGGTAATATCATGAGATATTAATAACTTTGTTCACTTTTTTACAAGCGGCAGTCCAAAAATGTAGACCATGGTTTATGTAATTAAGCCTGCTTTGTGAATTCCAGGCAATTTTGCTTTGCAAATTAACTTTTGTAAAATATGTAACATTTACAAAAATACATAAAATCAGATTGAGAAAACACAATCATCAGGCGTCAGATATTGCACATAATTTTTCAAGCATCAAAGTCTTAATCAAAGTCAAACAATACAAGGTAATAAATTTCACAAATATCTTGAAATACTCGGCTATAAAACATAACTTAGGCTTGTGTAAAATGTTAAATTGCAGTGGCAATGTGTGTCGCCACAACATTAAAACTGTATGCCTTGTGTCAAAAGCGGAATGTGTAATAAACAGATACATACAATGTATTATATTGCCGAGTGACTGCGACTCAATATGAATCAAAATAATAACTAATTGTTAGAATTGTTTCCAACGCTATTAAAGTGACTTATTAAATTCATGAATTTGTTTCCTAATGTGATATTTGAGACTTCAATTACACACCAGTACATGTAAAATTGTAAGATCATTCTGAATCATAGGGAACATATCGGATATCACATAATGCCCATCGATTCAGGAACGATATTTAACTCAATCATAAATAATGCCATATTCAAAGAAATATTCGGAGGATTACCAAAGAAAACATTACATTACTCTGTAAACATAAGCACAACATCGAGGTACAAGACTAATGTGTATACACTTCGACTGTTTCTGGTCATATTTGGCAAGGTAGTTATATCACTTTAATACTATCATGACTATAGTGTAAATACGTAGTGTTTACTTTGTTACAGATAGTTGACTTAGAATCATCCTGTTATTTTAGACAAAGTAATCAAGTCATATTGACAAAAAATGTATAGTACTACAATACCTGATTGACTTGGACAATATAAATAATACTAATAATATACTCGATTTATATGGCGCCTCATATGATTGATAATCATGTCTAAGCGCTTTACAATGATAATATTACCCCTGGTCTTATGATACAATATGCAAACCAGCAAAAATTCCTTCAAAGCGACTGTTGATCATTTTGAAAGTTAGGAAATATGAATGTCATGGCGGTGGCACTTCATATTTGATACATGTTCATTCTTGTGGTAGACAATTATCCTTTATTTGTGGCAGTTCGCGTTAATTTTAACCAAATTATACCCCATTTTAACTGGTACAAATCGGCATCCAAAAATGGCCTAATTTGTCCGAGTGCACAGAAACAAAATAAAGTGTGGCCTTATACGAAAGTGTATCCTATTTCTGAAAGTTTGCAAATATTTGCGACTTACTATATGGCCACACATTATTCTAAAAATGTTTTTTTATTTCAGATAATTTTTGTTCTCGAAAATTTCGCGAAATTGTCAACGATCATGCGTACATGACTAGTGCGAAGTGACACTCTCAGGTACAATGTTTCTTTAACCCATTCCCTTCGAGATTACATATACTTTGTACATAGGCCATCCGGTTCCCGTAGGCAAGGGGTTAAAATGACACATTTCAAATGGATCATCTTAAATTTATTTTTTAGCAACAGAAAATATGATGATGTATTTATTAAGCATAACTATCAGGCATAGGAGTAGAAGGCTGGGTTGCACATAGGCGAGGGAGGCGGGAGGCTGGGTAGCCCCCCCCCCCCCCCCCCCCGGCCCCGGAGGTTTAAAAAGGCTATATTTGGGCAAAATGCACCTACAATTCGGGCAACGTCACGCCATATTCGGGCAAACCATGTCATATTCGGGCAAACTGATATTATTTTCAGACAGACTAATATTTAATTCGGTAAAATCCGATTTATATTCTTGCAAAATCGTATTGTTCGGAATAAACCATCACCAAAGTCATTTGGTCATCACATATGTTGTTTGTTTGTTTGATTTTCAGGTGAAAAGCAGAGAAGGATTGTTATTTAAAGGGATAGTTGAGTTCTGGTAGAGAGAGTACAGTTTTAGTCAAACTGAATTTTAGTAACCAAAACTTGCACCATTATATTACAAACTAATAGTTATATCTCCACCATGCTCAAAAGGAATAAACAAAATTACAAACGACTACCGTAAATACCGGCGTAATCGCCGCATACTTTTTCCTCGAAAAAAACCTGCAAAGTCGGGATGCGGCGTGTACGCGGAGATGTCAAAATGTCACTCTTGACTGACCTCCAAACAACACATTTCAGCAGGTGTGGGACTATTGGTTGTATTGCACTGTATTGTATTGGGTGATAAAACATTTTTTTGCCAAATTGTCTACGTTTACCCTGGCCTAGAATGGTTTCTCACCTTTTTTTGCCGATATTTGCTAAATCCGATACGTAACTTCAAAGTTACGAAACAAATGCACTGCCAGCGCCGCGCTTGCGCCTGCCATCGATCTAGCTACGTGCGTTATGGATGCAGTGCATGCATGATCGCATGATAAAGATAATGTATACTACTACATGGTTTTGGCAAAGACAGCAGAGCGCCGCGTGGTACGCGTGCTAAGGCGTGCTCGCGAACTACGCGATCGACTCGATGTACAAACGTTTACGTACGTAAATATTTGTACATGTACATGCGTAAGCCAGCTGCGCTGACAATCTCGTAAGTGCTGGCAATCTCGTAATACCGTAATACATGTAGCGCTAGAGTTCTCGTTCCTCAGTTCAGGAAAACTATATTTTTGCTCGAAACTAAGGTAATTCTGAATATTTTGTAACTATATTTTCGTAAATATTGTTAAAGAAATATATCAAGATGAGAACAAAAATTCCTGCTTTTTTTGTCGCCAGTTTTCCTAGCGCAATTTTCTCACACTTTTTGTTTTCAATTTCAATGCTCAAAGTCGGCATGCGGCGTTTACGCGGATGCGGCGATTGCGCCGGTATTAGTAAAAAGCATGTTATCATTAAAAAAAGAGCTGTTTAAACTAAAGAGGGCGCTTTCAAAAAATGCATTTGTTTAAACCATTTTAAATAAAATATTGTGCATGTGATGTTTTGTTGAAATTTATTAGATAGAGAGATAATCAACAACTATCTAAAAACCTCTTTTGAACATTTTTAACGGCTGGTTCAAAATAATCGAATACTTGTGGGGCCTCACATTTATTACACATGGTTATGCTTATGGATATTTCAGCCGTTTCTGAACCAAGTTTGATCAAATAAAGTTTATTCTGCCATTAAAATTGTATGCTCTTTCAAATTTGACACTCAGTTTTTCATTATCTCACCAAAAAAAAATGTGTGTAGCGCCCTCTCTACCAAAACTCAACTATCCCTTTAAGCAAAATATCTCACCTAGACTAAAACACAGGACTGTGTGCCTTCGTCGAACTGGTAACTGGTAATATCTGCTTTGTATAATCTTCCTTAACAAAGTTCCTTAAATACTGGATTGTTCAATACCCCTATACAGTTAATAGTTATAGGGCCTACCAGGTTCCCGTAGGCAATGGACTGATTAATGTCTTAATGTTTGAAATCAAATACTCGAATTATTGTATTTTTAAACCTCTATTATACATAGCAATGGATATTAACAATACATGACACCAGCACGCAAGGATTTTTTTTGTTTGTTAATTTCAATTTGATTTGCAGAGATCATACATATAATGCAAGGACCAAGCCTAGTATATCAACAACCATTATTTTATGGTTCAACTCTTGAATATAATATAAACGAAGTAGCGCATATATTACGTACATTAATGTTATTCATAATGAAATCAATGTTATTTCACACACATTAAACACGTTGAGGTAGGCTAAATTGTTGCTCTTACTAGCTTCTCACCTTTTATCGTAGTCTAATCTAAGTCTCTTTGCGGAGAACTCGGAAGATGGTGAAGGTGTACGTGCTTCAATAGCTTGCCCAGGGTTATATGACCTATCATCTGATTGTTCCTGAGAGGTACCAGGCATGTCTTCAGGGTGATCAATGTGTTGTGAGATGTTTGTCGCTGCAGGTGCGGCGGAGCACATGGGACCAAGGTGGCCCCTGATTTCCTGGTCTGCAATGGCACTCGCGTTATCCGGTGGTTGAACCGATTGCTGTTCTGAAGGTAAATGCGCACTAGGATCTTCTACAATCTGTGATAGTTCGTCATTTCCATCGATTAACCAAGACCAATCACTATCGTCTAAATCACTCTGCAATGAGGATTCAGGTGGTTGGTCGAATAGAGTTCCAAAAGACCAAATTGCCGATGATTGGTTTATACAGTCAGCGTAGGGCAATCTAGGTATGATATCGTTAGGATCTACAAGACTAAATAACGAGTCAGAACTCTCAACTTGCGAGGATCCTGTTGATGTTGAAGGGCCCCCTTCAGGATGCACGAGAGATGATTGGTTTAACGTTGAGCTCGGGCCATTACCACCCGGTGCAAAGGGATGTTCCAATCGTATCTCTGATCAGAATGTCCATATGGATCGTGATGGGCACCTCTAGATGAATGACAAGTATGGTCAAGGCCGTGCATAACATCAATAGCCGTATTGCTTCTGATGGCAGATTCAGTGGAGATCTGATGTCTACTGCTCGGTGATGTTGATGGAGCATTGTGCCCATGCGAATGCTGGTGCGTATCGGCAGGTGGATTTCGTGTGGTATCATCAGCTGACAGTTGTTGGGATGGTACTGATGGCGCGCTGTGCCCATGTGAATGTTGGTTAGTAGCAGCTGAAAGTTGTAGCGCCTCTTCAGATTTATGTGCAGTTGGTTCACCTTCAGTGATCTCAGCAGAAGTAACATCTCTGACGTTAGATTTCGAAGGACGATCCCTGCTCTCAAGATATGTGCAGAAAAGTAAACAGGAAAACAAAAACAAAACGCAATTAATCGAGTGAATAAACAATATAATAATATAACGTAGTAGTACTATTATAAGCTATAGTTAATGTATCTAAGATCACGAAATAAGTATACGAAATATATTAATCTAAAAAATGCATGCATCTTTAGGTTGAAGCTTTCACCGGGGTGTGGTGGGTGTGGGGGGGGGGGGGGGGTTCATTGTTAGTCGCCGCATAAATTAGAAGGCATTCAAAACAAATTATTAAACATAATTACTTAATGGTTAATACACAATTCATTGTATTACATAACCTCCCTGAATAGCACCAAAGCATGTGTGCTGCAAGGTGAACCTGCTTGGCAGTCTACCGCTGGTGTGAAAGGGGTATATATGTATCCTGTGCTTCTGAAGGAATTGCTTAATGTCGATGTGCATAGGGATAACCTGTGCTATGCTGTGACACCGGTTCACCAGAAAAGAGGCCTCGCTGACTGAGTTTGAACTAAACTCTTTTGGTCTTGAGCCACAGTAGCCGAGACAAATATTGATATGAATTGGTAACGCGATCGGTGCTGCCGAAGGCTCCTGAATGCTGTTATCAAAAAGGGATCGTCTGTACTAGTGTCGAGATTATGCGTGATGTCTCTACATGGTGTATTTCCGAGGACATTGATCGATCATGATCATGTCTAGTCAAGTCGGACGAAAACTGACATGGTGTGATGATTGAGCCGGTTGCTGTTCTGCGACGTGGTTACATGACTGAAATAACCTATGCTACTAGTATAGCGCAGCGGGTCTTTTAGTCACGCATTGTTTGTTTGTTCATTTGTTAGGGTTTGGCAGACATTATATTTCGTACATACATCATTAAGCCTAGTGTGTAAATAATGGTTATTGTTATATGATTGTTCAAAATCTTCAACAGAAGATTAAGAACGTAATGCATACATGTACAAATATGACTATGTTAATTCACACACAAATAATTACTTTGAGGTAGGATAGGTTGCAGATCTAACTAACAGCTATTATCATCATCTAATATAGCTACATGTGCGGGTAACTCGTGGCTTGAAGAAGGCTTTCTTGATTCAGCAGCTTATCAAGAGTCATGTGTCATATCAGTCCTGATTGTTCATGAGGGTTTGCCACTGATTTCTCCACAATGTGTACTGTCACTGTGAGATGTACCTAACTGGCTGGTTTGGAAAGACAATCATGCATTCTAACTGTTGATCTGTACGCTGGTGTGATAGGGTACTCGGTGTTCCTGAAGGCATTGTCTGATATCGATGTCCATATTGATAAGAACCTGTGCTATGCTGCAACACCGGTCAACCTGGATACTGCCTGGCTGACTGATTTTGAAAGGCACGCATGTGGTCTTGTAGCTGAGCTGGCAACTGCTCTGAAGGAGCATGAGTACTTTGCGCTCGTGAAGGCAGTGTCTGGTGTCGTTGTCGTTGTCCAAAGGGATCAACCGTGCTTTGATGTGCCATGTATGCCATGGGGTGCAATGCTGATGACCCTGGTACTTCATTATAACGACTGGTTGATTGAGTTTGAGGGGCACTGCTGTGATCTTGGAGCTGAGCCAACCGCTGCGCTGAAGAGGCATGAGTAAGGGGGTTCAGTGCTAAGGACATGGGTTCATCAGGATCGTGCCTTTTTAAGTTAGTCGGGTGGAAACTCGTGTAGTTTGAGGATTGCGCTGGCCGATGTTCTGAACGGGTGTAATTGATAACTGGTGCTTGTGAAAGCTGCGTTTGATGGTGATATCCAATGGTATTATAGTTGGTGAAGGGGTCTGTTAGACACGCAGATAAATGGCCTTGGTGATCATTCATGTACCCCGTGGGTTGTAATGACTGCTGATGAATATGTATGCTAGGGGTGTGATCAGCATGTAAGTAGTCATCTGATGGGTGGCTTCTGGGGTTGACAGATGAAGATGCTGGTTGGATGATACTCGGGTCTCCAAACACACTTTGCCCATAATTGGAAATTTGATGGGAACCCGGCATTCCTAAGGCTGTTTGTGGTGCTCGATATACATACGGACCTTCTTGTAGATTTCCTTGATTTGCTTGGGTTGACATTGCTTGAAAAAGATTTGCTCGACAGCGAGACGGTTCCAGATGTGGTGTATCCATGTATTGCTGCTGATCATTTACATGAAACTGGTGTTCTAAACTACTTGTACAGGGCACCTTCTCAGTTTGATGTGAAGGATACCATTGTCCCTGGCGTTGTTCATTACTAAAGGACTGCTGTGCGGAAGGGATATACGTGTAAAATGGTACTGTAACATTAGAACAGAAAGTGCAGGGAGGTTCGTAGGAAGGATTTGGTTGGGGTCTGTAGTAAATTCAGGTATTAAGCATGACGAGGAGTTTGTACTACTTCCAGTTGGAAGGAGAATGTTGCATAGTCCATGGCCTGCGATGGTATCGGTTGTAACACGATGATTGGGGTGCCATTTGTCATGTCTGTACGGATGCATTCGACCGGATGGGTAGTTTGCCCCATATGTGGATGAATGTTGCTGCGCGGTGTGACTTTAACTAGGTTGGTTACTGGACATACCTTGGGTAGTATGTACAGGTTGGTTTAAAGGCTGATACTCCTGAAGATATCTGGATGATGCATTAAATTGATCCGATGGTTCAATATGCCCTTGAAAAACTACAGATGTGGGGGTAACCGATTGACTGTACTATGTAGATCCAATCTCTTGACAGACTGATGGAGAATTATGTTCGTACGCTCGTTGATGGAGAACACCAGATGACTGAGAAGTTACTTCACCATGCACTGCCCCAGTATACACATCGCTAGTGACGTCAGAGGGGATCTGATGGCTACTGATTGGTAATGCCAAAGGGGAAGTGTGCCTGTGAGATTGCCTTTGTAAATCATCAGGTGAACGGTGTTCAGTATCGTCAGATGGATGTTGTTCGGCATCTTCAGGGGAAATATGTCGCGCATCTCCAGGTGAATTTGTGCTTGCTTCTTTGGCTGACAGTTGGTCGGTATCATCAGATGAATGCTGTTCGTCATCAGATGAAAGTTTTTGGTCATCTTTAGGTGGAGGTTGCTGCGCCTCTTTAGATGAAAGTTGTTGGTCACCATAAGATGAAATATGTTGGTCGGCATCATCAGGTGGAAGTTTTTGCGCCTCTCTAGATGAATGAGCAGTCGGTTCATCTCGAACGATCTCAGTAGAAGTCTGATTGCTACTGCTTACAGAAGTGTGCAAAATAAGTAGAATTGTAAAACAAAAAGCAAACAGAAAATTAATACGAACACACACAAGATAGATATAACAAAGCGATATTTTTTTTTGTTCGTTCCTATTATATCAAAAATCAATTCTAAAAAAGGTTGGAATATTACAGTTGTATCTAGCGACGTGGGAAGGGCATACGTTGACTGGACTTCGCGGAAATTTGTTCGACTAAGAAGAAAAAATTATAAAGCGCAATTGCTACATTGCTATGGTATTTAATGAAAATATAAAATATCGCCCATAGTTTATATATTTAGAATCGAAAAAAATGTAGTACAAAATATTAAAGGGGTAGTTTAGTTTTGGTAGAGAGGGCGCTGCACATCACAATTTTTTGTGTGAGGTAATGAAAAACGAATCTGCGAGAACATGCAATTTTAATGGCAGAATAACATTTATTTGGTCAATATCGGCCCAGAAATGGCTGAAATATCAATAAATATATCTGATCTATTAGTTATTAGGGGCCCAACAAATCAGATGAATTTTTCAAAAAAGTTCAAAAGCGTTTTTTAAATAGTTCTTGATGATCTCTCTATTTAATCAATATTTCAAAAAAACATCACATGCATAATTTGGTATGAAAAATGCTTGAAACCGATGTCTCTTTAGAGAGCGCCCTCTTGTGTTTTAATGGCTCTTTTTGAATGATAACAGGCTTTTTACTTAGTAGTTTGTAATTGTGTATACCTTTCAAGCATGGTGGAGTTAAATCTATTAGTTTTATAATGATAATGTCCATGTTTGGTTACTAAAGTTGAGCCTTACCAAAACTGTACTACCCCTTTAAAGTGATCCCTGTAAAGTGTCAGATATTGCAAAAAATGACATTTGAGACTTCAATCCTATATCAATATCATTGTAAAATACAATTGAAAGACTTGTGAAAGTTTGAAAGATACGAACACTGTTTACCTAGTGAAAAAAAAACGAATATTGAGTTCATATTTTATCACCGAATACTGATGGCCTGCCGTAGATTTGTCGCGGTAATAATCATCCGTTTGATCTTGACGATATCCGCACCCGTGTATACAAACGGTACGGAATTCATGGAAGTTGCGTGCGCTCGGCTAAACAGTCGGGTCGGGAAGGTTTCCCACGCACGCTGGCCGGACGTGT
This sequence comes from Echinarachnius parma, assembly GCA_037951105.1. Lineage (NCBI taxonomy): Eukaryota > Metazoa > Echinodermata > Echinoidea > Clypeasteroida > Echinarachniidae > Echinarachnius > Echinarachnius parma. Next base: position 13,551 of record JBAMJV010013429.1, read on the forward strand.
TCAGCTACGGCAATTGTTCTTTTTATCAAAAGCGTTAGCTAACGCTTTTGGAATAATGATTTTCAATGATAAATATCTTCATACTAAAGGGACATTTGAAAAAAATCGAACCCTATTTTATTCTTCTCTTACCATAAGCTAAACAATACGGCAGAAGAGAAACGAGGAAGCTCCAAGTATTTTTCGTGGAGTTAGACACTTTACAGGCATCACTTTAAGATCAAATGATTTATAATAATGATGTCATAATTGAAAAAGTTTTCACCTCGTGGCCTCATATTAATGGGTCCGATTCCATCTTTAGCGGCGCGAGAAGATTGACATGTATTTTTGATCAATCGCACTGAAATTAAGAGGGGGATTACATCACTACTGATCCAGCCCTGTTACCATGGTTAGGGTAACTTTGAATGATGACACTCAGTTCGCCACTCAGTTTGCCTGCTCGAAAGATTTCCTAGTACTGGGGTACAGATTGGGGTCCGGATGCAGGCAAAATGAAATTAACATGTTGTATAATGGCTTTACAAATATTGATGTATGCACTTTCATAAAACGACATATTCTCATTTTCCATGTTTTTCATAACAGAACTAAAACACAGTTTTCAATATTCAAAAGTTCGATGGCACATAAGCAATTACCGAAATTATAGTTTTTAATATAGTAGATTTAATACAACCATGTTCATTACATTATCGTTTTAAAAAATAAGTTGCAAGGCCCTGGCTTTGTTTGAAAATTATATTAGTTAAACATGCATGTACCTGACAATTTTGACAAGGTAACTGTTCCTCACTGCTTGCAGGAATGTGTCGACGTTAGTGTAGGTATTACCATTGTACTTGAAGTCACCTCTTGAGATATGAGGCAAACAATCCTGTTGTGATAGAACAAAGAATATACGATCAATAATACACACCTTATATCATGTATATGAAGTGATACACCCGTAAATGGTACACGTATCATCATACACGTAATGAAACAATCATTACAGGTTGAGAAGTATCTAGACCACATTTGCATGCCTGGCCTAGTACATGCATCTTATACGAATTGATACAACATGTTAATGCCACCCGTATTATCATAAACGTTATAAAACAAGCATTCCGGTGGGGAAGTAAATAATATATCACAAATGTATGACTGGCCTAAAAAGGTTAATATGCAAATCTTTCCAATCCAATTAACTTGACCTTTTGATGTACAATAAGTTTTGAAATGTGGGATGTACTTTTGATATAACATACTTTTGTGTTCAAGGAAATTAGGGTAATCAGCTATAGATGATGTATTACTACTTGCTCTTTTACATCGTAACAAAATGATATGTCATACATGTATCACACTTTACAATCTACTGAACTATACAACCAAAGGTTGAGCCTAGTAAACCAAAGTAAGTAAGCAAAATTACACTGGGAATATATTTCAGGCACGATATGGTTATGAACATACATGTAAAACCATTTCTGGATTTTCCACGGACCCGAAAAGGCCAAAATAAATCAAGTGTGATTGATTGCAATGCCACCTTGATAATGAAGGCGCCTGACCTGATGTGTGTAGAAATAATTGCAAAGCGATTCCATATACGTATATATTCATGTAATACTGTTTGAAGGTAAACTATTGCATTACATAGTGTTATAAGATAACTTTTCTAAGAATCAATGAAATAATGTTAAATTTACCAAACCTTTTAACATGCTTGAGTCACATACAATGTAATACTACAATAGCCTACGTAGGTTTACCTCGTGCGAGGATGATGCTAGCTGATGAACTGTCTGTAGGAAGGATTCATGCAAATTCAATTTCAAATTATCGTAGCCAAACTCCATGATCAGTTCTGTCAGGTGTGGCATCTTGCAGATCCAGGATGCTAGATGTCTCGATGATGAAGACTCAATGATATCCATATTTCGTAATCTCAACTTGGTGATCTGAGATACAAATGTGAGCGATTGTTCATAATTCATACATGTACTTGAAAAAACCTCTTATAATGTAGTAATGCCTAGTTCAATGATCCTATCACTAACACTTATGGCACATCCTTTGCAAATATTGGGCAATAGCAGACAGTTTCAAGTACATCAGATAATTATGTTACTTTTCCGGATCCCGGATTCCGGTTGCTGGATGATTTTGTAACAATAATACTACTTCTAAGTATACAACTAGTAATACAAAATATATTGATAGCAAGTAAAAGAAAAAGAAAAAAAGTAAAAGGAGGAGAAGAAGAAGAAGAAGAAAAAGAAAAAAGAAGAAGAAGTAGTAGACGAAGAAGAAGAATATGAATAAGGCCTTGTATTTAATTGTATTACCTCGAGGCACTAGATTCACACCTACAATCAATCTAGCACTTCAAGTGCACACTTTCTGCTCACTGGGAGCATTCCATCCATTGCCACATTAGATGCGCTTTACACACACAATAAATTATTTACATTTTTCTACATATGGGTGTATAGGGGCAATGTAAATACAGTGCGAGTCAAAAAAGAAACGAAACCGGACTTTGATAGCTTATAAATCTACAATTACAAACATATATATGTTGATATTGATATCACATTAAAGCTTGGGAAATTGCCTTTAAAATGATACATCACACAATTCGATCACTTTACGCATCATCGAGCACGACCTTATTATCCAAAGTCATGCAAAAACTACCCGTGTCCAAGTTTGCCGTCGTCTTGATCTAAACACAACAAAACAAGTTAAGTCCTCCCTAATCAAAATAGCATAACTTTTTGACGAAAAAGTGTTGAGCTAAATAACTTGGCAGGATTGTTATACACTTATTGAATAACTTATGTGCGAAAATAAAATTGGTCCGTCGTGTCACGCGTTCGAGTGAGCACACATTAAAGGCAAAATTGTCACTTTTTGACTCTTGTGACTCTTGAAAAGTGACAATTTTGCCTTTAATGTGTGCTCACTCATGCATTTCATGGCGGATCAATCTCATTTTCACAGAGAAGTTAGTCAATCAGTGTAGGAACAATCCTGCCAAGTTATTTTGCTCAAAATCTTATCGTTTTTACGCTATTTTGATTAGGGGTGACTTAGGTTTTTTGTTGCGTTTATCATGAATGAATGCGTCTGTTTACGTTTTTTTCTTCAAATTAACATTTGAAGAATATCCTTTGGTGAATCACAACAAAATATCAGGTGGTTGCCAGTGTTGTCATGTTTATCAGGGTGGAAGGGGATCACACACTGTCCTCACATCAGCAACCACACTGTTTGGAGGCAGGGGCCCCTGAATAGGACATACAGGATGAAGTTATCTTTAACAATCAAACAACAGATGCAACCATTCACAAAACAAGAACACTGCAAACTTGGACACGGGTAGTTTTTGCATGCCTTTGGATAATTAGGTCGCGTTCGGTGAAGCGTGAGGTGATCAGAGTGTATGATATATCATTTTAAAGGGGATTTCCCAAGCTTTAACATGATATTAATATCAACATATATACTTTTGGATTTATGGATTTATAAGCTATCAAATTCCGGTTTCGTTTTCTTTTACTCGCACTGTACAATGTGAATACACACTGGAAATGCGAGTTTGCTGTTATATAATGTGAATGAGCGGACTTATGAGCTAACATCTTTATAGCAAACACATATATATATTTGTCGTTATTATATACCATCGCTCGGTACGTCATTACGGACTTTTCGATTTGTACGTTGTCTGGAAGTGGACTGGTACGGTGACGTCATATTTTGAAGCAGTGCGCAAGCGCATCTACGTGCCCGTAGTTCGTACCAGAAATCTAGTACGAATAAACCCCTGTTTTGCCATCGGTGTAGATCTGTGACGATAAGCACTATTTGGTTACGAAACACAACGTCACATAACTGTACTTTTCTTGTTTCCCTTTTGTGGTCTTTGTAAACAGGTTGACTGTACTAAATTATTTTAATGAATTGGTCTTTAAAAGGTGACCTGTTTATAGCGTCCACACTTCTTGTCTGCATTGGGTGGTCACTATACACATGTTTGACAATGGGATTTTAATTGTATGGAGTCTGTCTATATAAGATACCTCAATATAGCAACCACTTCCATTGTTTGCGTTAGGTGGCACTATACACAGGTTTGGCATTACCCTGTTTTATGGAAATCGTTTAATACCTGTTTATAGCGGCCAATTGTTTAATTTGGTGGTCATTATACACAGGTTTGAATGTAAAATATATTTTGGAACCTGTCTGTAATGGAAACCTGTTTAAAGCGGTCAATTGTTTCTATTCCTGTGGTGGTCATTATACACAGGTTTCACTTTAAATAATATTTTGGCACCGGTCTATAAAAGTTCCTTGCAATTTAGCGAGAATTGTATTGTTTCCATTGAGTGGTAACTATACAGAAGTTAGACTTAATAAGACTTTACAGAACCTGTCCATTAAGGTCACCTGTTTATAGCGGCCATTTCTATTGTTTCCATTTGGTGGTCACTACAGTATACGGAGGTTTGACTGCATTAGATGTTAAAACATTTGTTACAAAAGTGATCTGATGTGCAAATTTCGCCCGAGCACTGCATGACGTAAATGTCAAGAGAGGTGAACGCACGTCGTCGTGTGAAATCGAAAAGGTAACGAACAACAGTCAACGTGCCTAGTCAACTCATTGTGGTACGTTACTGGGACAGCAGGGCAACAGCCCTCGTCTAAGCGATCGAAAACTGCCTATTTGCTAGCGTAGTGATGTGTGCATGTGCATATTTTGATAACAATCATATTTGAATCTTTAAAAATGCATTCTGTATAGGGTCATTCCATGTCAAATCACCCAATGGATTTCATCGCACCCCCTTCAAATTTGCTAATATTTGGTATGTATGATATTTCAACCTTTCAAAGCACAAATATCTAAGTTTTAGCCCGATCCGCCCAACGGTTTTGGCGCTATGGTCGATTCTTATTGGGGAGTTTTGTCAGAAATGGGCGTTGGCACCGTTTTTCAAATGGCCATTGTCCATTAACCGTTCGGTCAAATTATTTTGTAATGGTGTCATTGGACTGGGGAAGTTATATGCAATCCATTTATGCAATTATTTGTCATGCATGAACGAGTTTGGATACGATAACCTTTGACCTTAGACTTAAACCTTCTGTTTTACCTCGTGGATCAAATAATTTTGAGAATTGTTCTGGCTTAAATCTTTGTTTGATATCATTTCTACAACATATGAAAGAATTGGAGATATATTATTTCTTGTTTTTTCTACAGCCTTGTTTTAAGTTTGCAAATTTCATGTAAAATATAATTATTTTAGACCTGCACCCATGTCCAAGAATTCTATGGGTGTATTATGTATGAAAAAGACCTATTCAAAGTCAAGATTAGAGCCTATTCATACCCTGGCTTACCACAATTAAATAGACCTGCTAATCCCCATACAATACCACATTTTTTAACCAGACAAGGGCCCTGTTGCAGAAAGAGATTAAATCAATTGTGAGTTGGATCAAATGTTCTAAATGCACAAATCTGATTGGTTGAAATGCAGAAAATGTCTCTCTATGCAATAGGGCCTAGCTGTAGATCTTTTCTTGAATAAAATCTTTCAAGTTCAAGTTTAAACTGCAAACTTGTACATCATTCATGAAAGCATATATCTACAGGTATCTTTTTTTCAATGAATTTCATGTTTCTATGCAACATAAATGTATGCTATGGTTACATGATTTGTAATCTGTACAAATTCAAACCCGATTCTTTCCACTTAACCGAACACAAAAAGTAACTACCCCTAGACACCTGCTCATCATTTCATAACCAATAGTTGTTTTGAGATGTCATCTTGCCACAATATTTCTACAGTTGTTTTGAACATTATGTGTGAACATCAGAAATATTCATGTCTTCATGACTGAATAAGCACAGATTAAACTAAGACAAAACAACCCAATTTCAAAAGTCACAAAAACTTGTGCATGCCTGTCCATTTTTGTGAAACAGCACATAATTATGGCTTTCTGGTTTGTGAAACAATGCTGTTTATTAATATTTCACTCATTTTTATTTTTAATTATGTGTTAGAATGCATTAATTGCAATTGTAAAACAGTGCAATTTGAAATTTCACAAACAATCACTTAACCATTGCATAAATCTATATTGCATAGAAACATGAAATTCATTGAAAAAAAAGATACCTGTATATATTTGCTTTCATGAATGATGTACAAGTTTGCATTTTGAACTTTAACTTGAAAGATTGTATTTAAGAAATGATCTACAGATGTACAGATTGCAGAGAGAGACATTTTCTGCATTTCAACCAGTCAGATTTGTGCATTTAGAACAGTTGATCCGACTCACAATTGATTTAATCTCTTTCTGCAACAGGGCCCTTGTCTGGTTAAAAAATGTGGTAGTGTATGGGGATTAGCAGGTCTATTTAATTGTGGTAAGCCAGGGTATGAATAGGCTCTAATCGTGACTTTGAATAGGTATTTTTCATACATAATACACCCATAGAATTCTTGGACATGGGTGCAGGTCTAAAATAATTAAATTTTACATGAAATTTGCAAACTTAAAACAAGGCTGTAGAAAAAACAAGAAATAATATATCTCCAATTCTTTCATATGTTGTAGAAATTATATCAAACAAAGATTTAAGCCAGAAAAATTATCAAAATTATTTGATCCACGAGGTAAAACAGAAGGTTTAAGTCTAAGGTCAAAGGTTATCGTATCCAAACTCATTCATGCATGACAAATAATTGCATAAATGGATTGCATATAACATCCCCAGTCCAATGACACCATTACAAAATAATTTGACCGAACGGTTAATGGACAATGGCCATTTGAAAAATGGTGCCAACGCCCATTTCTGACAAAACTCCCCGATAAGAATCGACCATAGCGCCAAAACCGTTGGGCGGATCGGGCTAAAACTTAGATATTTGTGCTTTGAAAGGTTGAAATATCATACATACCAAATATTAGCGAATTCGAAGGGGGTGCGATGAAAATTTTCACTTTTTTTGGGTGATTTGACATGGAATGACCCTATATGTTTGAACATGTGAACAGGACATTAACATTAACATGAGAGATACTTGAAGTTGGCGTCACTTAGTGTCACTATTGGCGTTCCTAATATCATTTGTCTGGTTTCATGATGTAAACGTTAATCGGACACCCATAACCTGAATGCACCGGTGTAGGTATAATTGTAGTTCATGATTATTCGAGTAATCTTAAACAAATAATGCAATACAAATTTAAGATCGCCTGAGTTATAAAAATGTATGAAACAATGCATTTGGTAATAGGCGATTAATGTCAGTGTAATACCCATAATAGTTCGGCGCCCAGCTTATCCTGTAAAATTTGTTCGTTATCATGAACAGTATTCGGCCTGTAGGAAATGCAAATTTGAAACTTAAAGGGGACCACCAGGCAAAGAACAACACATAATTATATGTTTTGGTACCGTTTTGTGATATCAAATAGATACCCAACATTTTGCAAACGGTTGTGTAATTCATAAACAAAGCAATTAATTTCCACCACTTACGGAACCACTACTATTTCCTGGTTCCGTACAGGCCAAACATTTGCGAGTGCGCCAATGATATTCATGCGTACGTTTGGAGACAATAGAATCCCGGGCGATTCGTTCGCTCTGGACAAATTAGTCTCGTACATTTAGACCCATGAACGCATGCTTTAGAATGGTGATGCGTTTTCCAATTGTGTTTCTTCTTTTTCTGGAAACATATTTTTGTGAACTTGTTGATGGAATGGAATACTAAATTTGTTACCTTTCATTTATAAGAATATTATTTTTGGGTGGTGGTACCTTTTAAGCTTCAGCTCCTGTTTTAAGGAACTGCATATTGTATAGATTGATGTAAAATACCGGCAACAGTCTGTAAGACTATGTACGACTTTTTTTTTATCACTACAGCATGTGTAAAACACATACAAATATGATGATATTAAAAATCGTAAGGGTTTTTACACCATATTGAAGGTGAAGGGTTGGGCTTTCTGGTATTTTTTGTTCGATCATTTTCCCTTTAGCGAATCTCGAACTATGTCTGATTGTAAACGAATTTACAAAACCCCACTTGTGCCGGCTATTTTCATATTTGCACCTAAAAAGACGATAAACATTCATTGCACGCATTTGATCTTCTCACTATAAATTTTGATAATAATGGCTAGAGTACAATTATATTTTCACTGCTAATGTTCGAATGGTTAAATATGGCAAGATTGCCCTAAAAAAAAAGGTTGTCTGAATAAAGTTAACCAAATGGACTTTGCTTCAGGATCTTGATCGCCTCAGATTCATAGCACTTTTGACAGTTCCTAATGATGTCGCCAAAATGAGGGCGTTTGCCTTGTTACTGTATCTGGAATCGATTGATAATATTTGTCAGGATTTGTGTTTGAGTATTGAGACCATACAGATTTTTTTTCTCTAAGGATAACTGATCTTAAAATGTAGCAAAGGCTCGGATTGTAATAACACGCATTAATAATCAAAAACTACTTGAGTAGACAAATCTTTGAATATGTTGATTCAACAAAGTACATATATGGTAGTCCGTACCGAAAAGATTATTCAGTACCTTTTACACAAATGTACAGTACTAATGTTAGGATCAACCACGAACGTGTATGACTGCAGTCACAGTTTACCTGTGATAATACTGCTGTATCGCGATTGCATGTATTCTGTAATCCCACAGTGTCAACGATTATTGGTGGTGAATGTATACAGTACATAACTAAATTTGATACTATTGACCACATGGTGCAATGTGTCACGCTGGACAGCCTACTGGAACATATGGTGAGAGGGAGAGAGAGAGAAAAATAATGAACTTGCAAAACCATTATTAAATATGTATGTATGTATATTATGTATACAGTATGCAATAATAATGATAACAAATGTATTGCTATACAGATAATACACATCATAGAGTGCGTTGTGTAAATGCAACACTCTCGAGGTTTTGTACATCTGACACAACCGAGAGTGTGTTGCATTCACACTGCTGATCCACGAAATTAAGAACGTGTATTATATGTTTTATAAAACGAGCTCAACTACGGACTTGTTTATGATCGCTGGAATATTTGAAAGAGATAAATTATGTCACAATGATATTTATAGTAATTCAGTCTATTTCTCTAGAGTGGGAATTTATTAGGAATTTAAATCAATCATCATCACTACTCCAACTTTCACTGACTAATTTGACTCTGCACGGCAAACTCTGAGCAGCAGAGCCAAATTGAGTCCTATGCGAAATCGCCAAAAAAATGTCAGTATACAAGTGACAATTATCAAAGGGCTGTATGCATTTCCATTCCCAAACTTAAATGGACTTATTAACATTGTCCGAATTCACAAAACTTACTTAGAACTCTAGTATACCTTATCATATTCATATTTTCAATACAATGACGCCATGTATGTGGTATTCGAATCGTATGTGGGACTCGTATTGAAAGACGAGAGTTCAATCAACGAGATCATGTCACTTTGACGATGACACATTGAGTTCCATTTATACATGTCCATGCACATTCGTAATGTGAGCAATAATGTGAAAGTGTAAAAGAGAACACGCCATAATTAACATGATTATAGGACTATTTAAAAAAAATTATGAGGAATGAGGATCATATCCGTTTAATACATTATAATAGCCTTACTCTTACGCTTAGCCAAGCCTGCCTATTGTGTTTGTTCACATAATACCATTACACAGCCTGTAGGAAATGCATGTATACAAGTTAAGCTTTTGACAGATCATGTTCTTGGCCATGGAACTGCAATTTGTAGATGCGAACCACCAGCAAACGTTTGCAGAACTAATTGATACTAATTTATAAAATACAGTTTCGCCTAAATAAAGCAACGTACACAAATGTGGTACCGGGATGATACTTTATCACATTTCATACGTATTTACAATATTGACGTTAGGATCACGCACAGACTCCGATTTTAATCACACGTATGATTGCTATCACTATTTACCTGTGATGATACTGTCACCTGATATGCTATATCAAGGAAGGAAGCAAAGTACGCATTTATAGCACCCAGGCAAGATATTTTAGGCACAATGATTTCGTAGTATACAACGTATTTGGGATTTACAACAGAAACCATAATATTAAATAACTCGGAGTTCATTGGAACCACACCTTGATGATGACATCTTACAATATGCTATCTAGCAGATTCAGGAATAATTGAGTGTTGATTAAAACACGTAATAGGATAAAGCCAGAAATAAAGGGTAATTATTTGCTCAGAGGGAATAACAACTGCAGGAACAGAAAGAGAAAGGATATTTAAATTACCAACCCCACATCTCAATGGCATTGTAATACGTCACATACATTGTAATGAGATTACAATGTATGAGTAGGTGATGTTTCAGTCTACCTGCGGTGATAATGGCATCTCCTCTGCTGTCTGGAAAAGGTCTCCATGTACTGTTATGTTCTTCGTCCGTGCTCATTATATAGACAAATCAATACACATTGACACATGGTATAGGTTTTCCCGCTCAATTTTGCACTTTTTTCAATCGAATTCATTTAGGGTCATTCGAATTCGCGCGTTGCCGCGTAATCGTTGGTATCGGTCTTCCAAATTCCGAATAGGTGCATGCGAATTCATGCATACGCACACGCTTTCGTGAATAGACACAAAAGTTCATTTATGGGCATTCGAATTCGCGAATGCGCAGCCAACTGTCAACGGCCTTTCGCGAATTCGAATGACCATTGATGAAAAGGTATGCACTTTGTGCAAATTCACTTGCTCCTACGTGATTTTGAACGACTATTTACGAATTCGAATGCTGCTTTGGTACGGCGATCGCAAATCGCGCGAATTCGTTTGCTCCTATTATCAATTCGATTGACACAATCGTGAAATTGAGCGGGAAAACCTATATTACCGGTTTAAGTTCACTTTATTTCGATGGCGTACTTAAGAACATCGATAATCAGACTATCGAGAATCATGGTACAGAATCAGAGTCATGACATAGAATTCCCAAGTCAGAATGTATGACTTAGAATCCCGAGTCAGAATTATAGAATCTCAGAAACATAATGAGAAGCTGATCGAGTGCAACTCGAGCGAACTCCAAAACTGGAATGATCAAGAATCAAACATCAATCTAGCATCCATCATAATCTACTCGGTAGCTCTATAGCACACAACATTATCAGATGGGGGTAAAAGGGGGTGTGAATATATAGGGTAGTGAAACAAGGGGTGCACAGGGGGTGTGGCTTCCTTGCTGCCACTAAAATACATCAAACTATAATAAGGAACAAAGGTCCATTCTTAGAACAAAGAAAGTTATCTTCCCTAGTAGTGATAATGTTTATCATCACTAATATCATAATCAACAAAAGTCTCCTTTCAAGTTTTATTTGATTCATAACATTAGCCAGAAAGCCGACCATCAAATATATTGTGTTGATCCCAAAACTAAACAAGTCTCTAAGTCGACCTCCCAACAAGTTATCATATTCTTTATCAAAGCTTTCTGGGTTGGGGGAATACAGTTATCTATGTTTGTTCCTGTTTCCAAGTTCAAAGGAACAAAGGGGTTCTATAACGGTGACTCTAATAAGTCCCACCGGGAGATTATGTATATAACTATTTAGGGCCAAGTGCTAAAAGGGAGGGGAAACTAATGTGGTCAGAGATTAATGACTAAGGTCACTGTCCAGCATTTCAACAGGAATTCGCCTAACTATATTACTTATCTTTGGGACCTAACAGTACATTAATCCTACGAACGTCTAGTTCTGTCAGGAGTGACATTTCATACATATTGAAATATCAAAACCAGTATACAGTAAAACTACCTTGTATTTATATTACATATGAACTGAAATACTGTATACACTTTATTTCCCCCCCCCCCCCCCCCCTCAGATTCGGTGTTCCAAAATATAACATTACATACCAAATACGGAACATTGCCCCCTCTCATTCATTATTTGAAACTTTATACATTAGTCTTGAGATCTTGAGATTACTACAACCTAAATACGTTCGCTCCCGGGACTCCCATTAATCCGTTGCTTACGGGAACTGGGTGGGCTATGTATACAGTCTATAGGAATTTCAGAATCTCGAAGGGAATGGGTTAAAGGGAGAGATCCACTTTTGCAAGCCAAAATTCAAAAGTTGCGAGGTTATTGTCTTATATGAAAGGAAATGTCATTTAATAGCATGCCTGAAAAAATTAGGGCTTGAAATCTCTTTTTCGTGGAGTTATAGACCTAAAACTGAATAAACTGAGGGACGTCGGTTAATTAGGTACATACGTATTTTTGGCCGGTGAGTAAGTTCGTACATAGATTTCACGGAGTGCCAGATCGGTATGCATGACCCCTACGTGACTCGCGCTAGCTACGTGACCCGCGCATAAGTACTAATGTGTGAGCGTTTACCAAGCAAAATACCCAAGCATCGCTTAAACTGACTACATGTAATTATATATTCTTTCTTTTTGAGATCTTTTTCCGTGACATACGTTAACAAATGTCGGCTTCACAATACCTTTACAAGAATTGGTACTATATTGTTGTAATATTATGCTAAATCAGTTGAACTCCTTTATTGACCGATATATAGTTTAAATGGAGGGACGCTTGCGTTTTTCATTCGTAGAATCCTAATTAGAGGGCTGTTCGCTCTGATTTTTTGTTTTGCGTGTTACATTGATCCCCATCCGTCAACTAAAAGCTGTTCAGACGTTTTGTAAAAGTGGACCTGTCCCTTTAAAGGTATGGTGTCAAGAAAATCAGCTGAAAATGGCATTTTAGCCCTTCAGAAAGCCACTTACATGTAGATTTCAAATAAAACAACTGTTTTGCACTTGGAAAATTATTTATAAATGATATGAGGACCTGAAAATTTACTTTGAAAGTGCCCCCCAAAAAATTGAGTTCGGGCGAAGAAAAATGACGTCATAGTTGTGACGTCATCTGCAGGCAATCACAGGATATCCCCGATACTCTAATTGTCATAGACGTACACGCTGAGCGCATCTAATCACATTGACAGAGAGATATTAATGCGATTTTTTTCAATATCTACATACATTTGTTTGAGTTTATAATTATGGAGGATCCACACCCAGATTCATCTGATTCTAACAGTGAGCGTGAATTAGACGAAAGATCTGGATCAGAGTCAGAATCGAGTTTTGAATTGACAGTTCCTGAAGATAAAATTTCAAATTGTGCGTCGGCAGCCAAAATGGAATGGTAGTGATAGAGGTGCAACCGAACAGATTTGTTGAGCGTGGCTGAGCAAATTCATGACAATTTCCCCATAATTGCAGACACCATTATTATAATTCTTATTTCATTATTTGTCTCCACAAATACAACAAATATAATTGCCAAATAAAGGCGCATACTCACTCTAAAATCGTTTCGAGGAAGTCTCCGATATGATTATAGCAATCGTATACCCAGCCCCCTCGCAGACAAGTCTTCCGGCCATCAGCACGCACGAGCGCTGTGGCTAGCCCAGGCCTAGCCTAACCATAATAAGTGGCGGCTTCATCCAATCACGTCTCAAAACATGGTGTACAAAAATGCGGTGTTTCGCACTCAAATTCATCTTTTTATGCGGCAATAAAATGACAAGCATCATTGCTTTGATGGATCTATTTAACAATATTTACGGAAATATATTTACAGAACATTCAGAATTACCTCAGTTTTGAGCAAAATATTACTTTTCCCCGAAATAAACAAATCCAAAACTCAAGTCGTTGGCGAGCGTGCGGGAGGTTGAACATAGTCAATCAATTTCTGGGCATCGATATCATACACGTAGTCTACGCCGTTTGCAAATTAACAACAAAACTACAAAAGAGCGCTAAGTTCAGTTCATTTATTGTTTTTTTTCTCTGTCGGCATTAGAATGCCGACATCTAATGCCGACAGAGAAAAAAAACAATAAACATTGTCAAAGAGGCCACGAAAGTGATAGATTTGTCCATCTAAGGTAATCGTTCTTGTATTTGTTTGAAAAGCCATGCAAACATGTAAGTAAATTAAGAAATAGTCTAGAATAGGTGCGATCGTAATAATCTTGCATTTTCGTTACTTTTCAGAACTTGTAATACATAGCCATAGGTAGTTGGCGCGGCAGCTAGCACGCGAGAGCATAACCTGTCTTGCCGCGCGCCACCCCCCCCCCCCCCCCCCGAAACTCTGGCAGACCTGCACACACTCGCTAGGTCCTTCCCAGTCGGCCCTCGTTAATTTAACCTTTGAGTTCTAAATCCGCCTCATACGTGGATCCTTATGGAAAACGGTGCAGGCTTATACTTTCCTTAGATGTGTTGCTGCATCTTGCTAAAATTCATTCCTGAGGTTAATCCTCAATTTTCAAGCAAATACGAGTTTGTATTACTAGCAAGTCAAAGTGTTTGCATTGAACCACGTTGTAAACAATTCTCGCTCTTCCGTGTTATTGCCTGCAGGTGACGTCATGACTCATGAGCTCATCGCTCCGCTAAAATTACTTTTTTAGGAGTATGGAACGCCGACGCGAAAAAGAGCCAAAAATGTGCATGAAATTTTCCTTTTTTGCCCAACTTAAGGATAAAAAAAAAAAAAGAATGTGGTATATCAATAAAGGCACATATTCAAAGCTATATAGCTGAATCAAAGCCGGGATTGCGCCCCTCCTTTAAGGCCATCTAACCCACTCCCCTGTACACACTTATTCCGGATTTCTTGTTACGCTAACTGAAATTGAGTTCACAATACTTATAGTTCCGGTACCATCCTACGGGGCAGAGACTTGGACAACCATTATGCCCCCCATGACATAACGGCATAACATACAATTTTTTCAAAATGCATTTTTTTTTGGCTTTTGGTACTCAATACATCATATTACACATGTTAAACCATTTTTTTTTATATTGAAAGTGTCACTTTCCATGATTAATCAGCATGTCTAAATGGCATAACAGCATGTTTGTCTTAAAAAACCCATGACAAAAGAGCATAACATCACAAAGCACCCGTGCACTGAAGCAGGATATCGGATAATACAATATAAATAATTGACAAAAGGGGCTAACAAAATAGCACAATGCTAAACGAGGTTAGTCTCAAATATAAAACCACATATGGTGATTTTTTGTTGTTAAAATTGAAAATGAATAATACGGGTTTTGATTGATTTTGTAAATTTCATATACAATTTTAAAATTTGTTTAAACATCGTTCAAAATTGACGTAGTTTCAGGCAAATACCTACATTCATGTTATTTGAAGACTCTAATTCAACATGTACATAATATTGAATATAACAACTCATTGAATTAACAGTATATTGCATTAATTCGTTTTTTATAAAAGTTTGTCCATTCATTGTCAAAGCAGTAAAACCACGACAAAACAGCATAACAGACACTTTTTTAGCGTAAAAATGCGAGATTTTTCAAAAAAAATCATTGAGATTTTTCCAAAAAATAATTGAATCTTGTAAGACATGTCAAATGTCTATTCAGACAAGTTGAAACGTAATTTACGCAGTCACAAGGTCTCTAAAGGTTTTCAAAAAAACACGTTTTGCCTTATATCTCATAAACTTCAAAATGTCTGTTATGCTGTTTTGTCATGGGGGGCAGCATAGGCGTACCCAGGGGGGGGGGGGGGGGGGGGGTTGGGGGTTGAAACACGAATATCCTAACACGAATATACCCTTACAATAATATTGAAACAAATGGCAATTTCAGATGTTAAATTGCTAGAATTTCCAAACTCGCTCCGCTCGCTTCCCCCTCCCCCACTAAGAGGGGTTCTCAACCAATGGTCTAGGTCTCGGCCTCGAAAAATGTTGACGGACCGTGGTCTCGGTCTTGAAAATTTTGAAGGTACTTGGTCTCGGCTTCGAAGATTTTACAAAATAACCCCCCCCCCCCCCCTTGAAAAAATATCCTGGGTACGCCACTGTGGACAACAACTGAGAAATTTGAAAAGAAGCTTAGAGTCACATAAATATCAATAAAGAGGAGTATGATAGGAGTAACAAGAAGAGACAAGGTCAGAAATGAGGACTTAAGAAATGAAAAAACAGGCGAGGGATATCATACAGACAAAAACTAAGAAAATGAGAAGGGCATGCCACCTGGACGTGAATACAACATATGGACACATCACATAATTAACTGGACACCAAATTACACAAACCAGACGAAAAGGCAGAAAGGGTACACGTTGAATGGATGTCATCCGAGAATTTGTGGGGAATACATGGTTGCGACAAGCACACGAATGGAGAAAATGGAATAGTGATGAAGGGGTCTTCCTTCTGCAGTGGGGAGACATAGGCTATATAGATTTGTAATTGCTAACTATTTGATATGTCTTTACATTTAATTCTGGATTTTTAAATCCTAAAGTTTATGGGGGCTCCGCCCCTTGACTCCCATTCGGATTACTAGTGTGAGTATCTCTTGAATATAACTCAAGCTTCAGTTCCTGTGATAGGCAACTGCCGTTTAAATAGATGTTTGTTAACCACTGGCAAAGGTCTGGAAAACTATATGCTACACGTAAATCCCCGTGTTCACACACAACATTTTCAGCCCTTAATCATGACTAAAGAATCAGCAGCTGACTATAGAATCAGCTTCTCATTTAAAATTCCTGTGTCTGAACGCTTACTAACGAAACGTCGTATCGCTAGTGATGACTAGCGATACGCTGGTTTTTTCGTCGTTTCGTACGAGAGCTGACTATAGAATCACGCTTATTCCGTGTGTAAACAACCGTAACTCGCTAATCATGACTAAGTGGGCGTGGCTTAATGCGAACGTTCGCTCGCACAGCTGCAGCGAGACAGCGCAGACAGAAGAAAATGACAATACACTGCGCAGTAGCAAACTGCGCACTTATACGATGTTCGGGGGGGGGGGGGGGGGGGTCGGCACCACCTGGAAAACAGCTGTTGTTCGATATATGCTCTGTGCGTGTGAACATATACCAGGTTTGATTTAATCATCACTAGCGAAACGTCGTATCGCTAGTGATGATTCTATAGAGATGATTAAGGGATGAAAATGTTTGTGTGTGAACACGGGGATTGTCACTAAACTGCAAAAACAAGTTTATCATGTTGATATACTTCACTCGTACTAATACTTAACTAAACCATACATAATTCATAACACCTAGTGTTAAAAATAAACCACATTGTAACTGTGATGATGACGAAATCTAGTGTAATGGGAGACATGTTTATTTCCATCTGATGGGTCAACTTGCAATAATACTATGGTTTAATGCTAACGTCTTAACTCTATATTAATTAGGTACATACGTATTTTTGGCCGGTGAGTAAGTTCGTACATAGATTTCACGGAGTGCCAGATCGGTATGCATGACCCCTACGTGACTCGCGCTAGCTACGTGACCCGCACATAAGTACTAATGTGTGAGCGTTTACCAAGCAAAATACCCAAGCATCGCTTAAACTGACTACATGTAATTATATATTCTTTCTTTTTGAGATCTTTTTCCGTGACATACGTTAACAAATGTCGGCTTCACAATACCTTTACAAGAATTGGTACTATATTGTTGTAATATTATGCTAAATCAGTTGAACTCCTTTATTGACCGATATATAGTTTAAATGGAGGGACGCTTGCGTTTTTCATTCGTAGAATCCTAATTAGAGGGCTGTTCGCTCTGATTTTTTGTTTTGCGTGTTACATTGATCCCCATCCGTCAACTAAAAGCTGTTCAGACGTTTTGTAAAAGTGGACCTGTCCCTTTAAAGGTATGGTGTCAAGAAAATCGGCTGAAAATGGCATTTTAGCCCTTCAGAAAGCCACTTACATGTAGATTTCAAATAAAACAACTGTTTTGCACTTGGAAAATTATTTATAAATGATATGAGGACCTGAAAATTTACTTTGAAAGTGCCCCCCAAAAAATTGAGTTCGGGCGAAGAAAAATGACGTCATAGTTGTGACGTCATCTGCAGGCAATCACAGGATATCCCCGATACTCTAATTGTCATAGACGTACACGCTGAGCGCATCTAATCACATTGACAGAGAGATATTAATGCGATTTTTTTCAATATCTACATACATTTGTTTGAGTTTATAATTATGGAGGATCCACACCCAGATTCATCTGATTCTAACAGTGAGCGTGAATTAGACGAAAGATCTGGATCAGAGTCAGAATCGAGTTTTGAATTGACAGTTCCTGAAGATAAAATTTCAAATTGTGCGTCGGCAGCCAAAATGGAATGGTAGTGATAGAGGTGCAACCGAACAGATTTGTTGAGCGTGGCTGAGCAAATTCATGACAATTTCCCCATAATTGCAGACACCATTATTATAATTCTTATTTCATTATTTGTCTCCACAAATACAACAAATATAATTGCCAAATAAAGGCGCATACTCACTCTAAAATCGTTTCGAGGAAGTCTCCGATATGATTATAGCAATCGTATACCCAGCCCCCTCGCAGACAAGTCTTCCGGCCATCAGCACGCACGAGCGCTGTGGCTAGCCCAGGCCTAGCCTAACCATAATAAGTGGCGGCTTCATCCAATCACGTCTCAAAACATGGTGTACAAAAATGCGGTGTTTCGCACTCAAATTCATCTTTTTATGCGGCAATAAAATGACAAGCATCATTGCTTTGATGGATCTATTTAACAATATTTACGGAAATATATTTACAGAACATTCAGAATTACCTCAGTTTTGAGCAAAATATTACTTTTCCCCGAAATAAACAAATCCAAAACTCAAGTCGTTGGCGAGCGTGCGGGAGGTTGAACATAGTCAATCAATTTCTGGGCATCGATATCATACACGTAGTCTACGCCGTTTGCAAATTAACAACAAAACTACAAAAGAGCGCTAAGTTCAGTTCATTTATTGTTTTTTTTCTCTGTCGGCATTAGAATGCCGACATCTAATGCCGACAGAGAAAAAAAACAATAAACATTGTCAAAGAGGCCACGAAAGTGATAGATTTGTCCATCTAAGGTAATCGTTCTTGTATTTGTTTGAAAAGCCATGCAAACATGTAAGTAAATTAAGAAATAGTCTAGAATAGGTGCGATCGTAATAATCTTGCATTTTCGTTACTTTTCAGAACTTGTAATACATAGCCATAGGTAGTTGGCGCGGCAGCTAGCACGCGAGAGCATAACCTGTCTTGCCGCGCGCCCCCCCCCCCCCCCCGAAACTCTGGCAGACCTGCACACACTCGCTAGGTCCTTCCCAGTCGGCCCTCGTTAATTTAACCTTTGAGTTCTAAATCCGCCTCATACGTGGATCCTTATGGAAAACGGTGCAGGCTTATACTTTCCTTAGATGTGTTGCTGCATCTTGCTAAAATTCATTCCTGAGGCAATTTCAGTTAATCCTCAATTTTCAAGCAAATACGAGTTTGTATTACTAGCAAGTCAAAGTGTTTGCATTGAACCACGTTGTAAACAATTCTCGCTCTTCCGTGTTATTGCCTGCAGGTGACGTCATGACTCATGAGCTCATCGCTCCGCTAAAATTACTTTTTTAGGAGTATGGAACGCCGACGCGAAAAAGAGCCAAAAATGTGCATGAAATTTTCCTTTTTTGCCCAACTTAAGGATAAAAAAAAAAAAGAATGTGGTATATCAATAAAGGCACATATTCAAAGCTATATAGCTGAATCAAAGCCGGGATTGCGCCCCTCCTTTAAGGCCATCTAACCCACTCCCCTGTACACACTTATTCCGGATTTCTTGTTACGCTAACTGAAATTGAGTTCACAATACTTATAGTTCCGGTACCATCCTACGGGGCAGAGACTTGGACAACCATTATGCCCCCCATGACAAAACGGCATAACATACAATTTTTTCAAAATGCATTTTTTTGGCTTTTGGTACTCAATACATCATATTACACATGTTAAACCATTTTTTAAATTTTGAAAGTGTCACTTTCCATGATTAATCAGCATGTCTAAATGGCATAACAGCATGTTTGTCTTAAAAAACCCATGACAAAAGAGCATAACATCACAAAGCACCCGTGCACTGAAGCAGGATATCGGATAATACAATATAAATAATTGACAAAAGGGGCTAACAAAATAGCACAATGCTAAACGAGGTTAGTCTCAAATATAAAACCACATATGGTGATTTTTTGTTG